>JAUZST010072603.1:0-21602 GCA_034779995.1 Parotocinclus haroldoi
GGTTAAGGGTCTTGCTCAAGGACCCAACTGTGGCAGCTTGGCAGAGGTGGGATTTGAACCCTGGACCTTCTGGTCCACAGTCCAGTACGTTAACCGCTAGGCTACCACAGGCTAAAGAAATTCTGACTTTGCCAGTCCATTCACAAGCCAATTTACAGTTCCATCTAAATTTACAGTTCAATTCCACAGTAATTCGTTTTGCTTTAAAGAGCAAATACTCGCTCATCTCAGCTCATACAAATTCTGTGCACACAGAGCCTAACTAATGTTGAACGCCGAGACATTGCCCTTATCATAATGCATCGAGAACCGAATTCGGCGACTTGCAATAAGGTCGAGTGCTGAGCAGCGACTGTGCTAGGAAAGTTTTGTCATAACATTTGTAGCATAAAAATTGATTGATTGCCAATTTTCAAATCGTACATGGCACCGGCTTCAGTTTTCAGTAATTATTCTGCATTTACACGTGTTGGTTTTTAGTCACATGTTGATATCACACCTTTTGATGTTGCATATTTTGATTAGAGCAATAATAAAATGTATATAAAATAAAATATAAAATATATTTGTTCAATGTTGTGAATTTTGATTCGATATTTGCACGCTTAGGAAAAACTGTGGTGCTGCTACGAAGCCTTTGAGTTCTATCACCACCAAACCAGATAGTAACTGTAATAATTTTCAGAGCGGAATCGACTGGAGAATGAAATGCACTTCACTTCATGAGTATGGCCAAGTTTGTTTCTAGGTAATAAAGGAAATGATGTGAAAGACATAGAACTTCACCGCATAAACCACAGGATAGCCCACGGGACCAGGGTGATCACAGTGATGGATTTTGAGGGCTGCCACATGTGAGAGTTTCTAGGGTTCCTCTACAGTCAGGCTCCTACACTAATTATAGGTTAATGGACGCTGATGCAATGCAAACCAAGAAACCATGACGTGTGCCCTGTGGAGTGAAATCACAAGCTGGGAACTAGGCTTTATGACCACAATGTATATGTAACTGCACAGTATATGTTAATGCATGTCTTTTAATGTTTATACAACATTAAATATGCAAAATCATATTTAAATATCTAATAAAGGGATGTCCAAGGTTTAAGGAGAAAAATAAGATTCATTGGGATTCATTCTAAAAAAAAAAAAAAAGTGCGATTAATCATTTCTTAAACCAACTGACAGCATTAATGTCTGTATGTATGTATGCATTCACACACATGCACGCAAATGTAAATTATGGTAAGACGAGTGACATTAGCCAATATCTTTTTCCAGAGTTGCCTCACGCTGCACTGATTCGCCTAGAAATTGCTACCCTCGATATCTGAAGAGGCTGAAGAGGCAACTCCAGAAAAGAATGGAAAACCCAGTTGAAATGAATTTCCAAGGGAAGTTGTTCAAAATGTCAAATACCCCAAGACCTACAAACATTTAACTGCACCAACAAAAGTTCGAGAATAAGTTCTATATTACTTTTTACAAAACCTCTTTGAAGCTGCTTTCCCTTTTAAAATTTGAAAATATAAACAGGACTGGTGTTAGTCTGTAAAGCATTCTCATTTCCTTGCCCCACACTGACATTCACCATTGACTGATGTTGCATAATAATCCAGTAATCAGTTCAATTGCACTGCTCACAAAAATTAGGAGACATTTCATCTCGGAGTGACCCCTAATTTTTGTAAGCAGTATACTTAAAAATACTGATGGAAAAGGGTTGGATGTTTAACAGGTAACTGTGTTACTCTAAACCTCAGTATCAGGTCTGTTAATCCTTTGAAAGCTACATATGCGTGAATATGTTTTACATTTTGAAATATAATCTCATTTTGTGTGCAGTATCTATGTATTAATTGGGGTGCTGATATGACCTGTACATTATACTGCTTGTTTTTGCATGGTTGCTTGTTGACTGCCCCTACACAGTATCTGCCCAACACCAAGATTTTCTCTTATGAACTGGTACATAGAATCGAGTTACAATTGCTTCTGGCATTTGCTACAGTACTTGCTACTGATAAAAAGGAATTCCAAAGAACAAACATTCTTCATGCTCCTTTCGAACAAAACCCCAAACTAGGGTAAATAAATGTAAAAGCTACCTGGTTAAGTACAGACGTACCAGTGGGAGCCCTAATGTATTATAATGGTTATATAACCCCAAACAACCACAGCCTTAAATGACTGAATCTGATTGGGATTACATATGCTTCACATCTGGTCACTAAAACATTAAAATTCATGATCAAAGCCAAGAGGGAAAACGACAAGAAAAAACAGTGTAGTTTCTCTCAGCGTGACACCTTGAGCTTCGAGTACAAGCTCTCAGCAGGTGGATCCATTTGGCACTTAAATGCCTTTACCTTAATGCAGCTCCTCTCGCCATGAGCCGTAAACCAAATATGCTCACCATTAGACTTCCTGACAAAAGAGACTCAACTGTTTTGTCCACAGACACACAATCCAGTACCAGTCTGAGATAAAAAAAGAATATCATTTCAGCGCGCGCACACACACACACACACACACACACACACACACACACACACACACACACACACACACAACTCACATAAACAAATCCAAACATAATACTGTCCATGGTTGCTAAGTCTTTATGGGCGGTCTGGTTTTCAGCTCTGTTGTTGCGCTTGGTTTCGCAAACATACCAAGTAACATTACAAATAGACATTTCAGGCACACAACCGCTACCAACCTGTTTCACTCAACATTTGATCAAATAAAACCCCTATGTAGGGTAGATGGACACCATTGCACTTACCACTGGGAAGATGCAAGCTCTGACCAGGACTGGGCCTCTCCATGTTGCTCAACATTTGGCAAAATTTGACCACCATTGATATCAAGTCCACGAGGAAAGGTGACAAAATTTAAACTTCTTGTTCCGCTAAAAAAAATGCAAAACAAATTCGATTCACCAAAAAAGATAAAAGAGCTATTATGACTCAAAAAGGTCTGGAGAGTGGAGACAAATGGAGATAATGAACAACTGGAGCTTAGGGAAGTCCACAGCTTTGAAAACTCAAGACGAGGGGCTTACATAAAATAAATGCTCAAGCATCTAAAATTTTATTATCCGTTTACTACAAAACTAAATGACTACAGGAAATGCAGGCATTTTCTCACACAAGACAGGTTGTAACTTCATTTTGAGGACATGCCCAGTAACACCACAATAGGAAAGCACAAGCAAAACTTTGAACGAGCATAATGGGACCATGTGCTTATATAGGTTAGCAACAGGAAGGGGTAACCAATAAGCCAGTGGTTTAGAAAAGTCAGGAAGGAGACCCCCTGCAGGTGTGGTGGTGAAATGTTCATGGCTGGTATGACAAATATACAATTGCAAGAGGTTTATTAGTGAAGGTCTGCTTTTATACACTTGAAGCTCTATTTACAAAGAAATATTGAACTTCACCATGATTAATGACTGACATAGACACTGGTGAACATTTCACTGCCTCGGTTTAATGAAACTGGGATGAAATTGAAGCTTAAAGCAAGCCCATTAATGAAAGGCAGCATTTCCATAAATTCCATGCATACACTCGTGACGTATTATCAGTAGGGTTCTATAAAGTGATTATATTATTACAGCACATCCACACCACTGTGAACGTCGTCCTGAAGAGCTTAGATCAACATTGTTTCATTTGCCAGTTCAGCCAACAAACTTATAGTGGCCGCAACTGGAATGAAAGACATGGATGGTTTTTTTGAACATGGATGACTTTCAGGTATGTGGAAAGCACAAACAAGGCTGACTAGCGTGACTAATAAGGGAGTGCTCAGGGACCTCGGGCTGTTTACTTTAACCAGAAAGAACTAAAGGTGGAGAATGGTCCTCGGATCTTTATGGAAAAGGGAAGCATGATGGGCAAATGGAACGTTCCAAAAGAAGGTTTGCTCAACATAATATTATACTGCAGGTGAACAGCGAGAAAATGTGCTTTACAAAAGCTTCTTCTGAGGTGGAAATGGAGCGATGGTGACCAGTCCAGTGAGAGACTGGGAGAAAATGACTTTTCAATCTTAACCTCTCCAGCTTATTTTTCAGTTAATAATACACTGCTTACAAAAATTAGGGGATATCTCATTATTGGATATTTCATTTTGAACTAATGCCTACATTTTGTGAGCAGTGTATAAACGCTCATTCGGTACATGTCAATAAAGGTTTAGTGAAAAACAGCTTATTTCGACTTATCAAATACTGGATGTATTTTCCTTATCATGTCTCTTTTAAGAAGATTGAGGTTTTTAAGAAGTTCAAGCGAGCCCTGTTTCATAGCGATTCATTCTAAACCTTAATCAAAATCTTGTAGATTTGCCTGCTAACTAGCATCCAGCTTACTAGCTAGCATCATGATAAGGTACTAAATATTATAGTAGCAACAGTATATTTGTAACTAATTCAAAAGGCTAGGTTGGAAAAGCCTCATCAAATATTGAATATATTAGCTTAAGTCTATTTTAAGAAGATTAAGACTTTGTGAGGCCTGTTTCATAGTGATGATTGGAAACATTAATCTGCTGTTATAGCTTTGCCTGCTAGCTAGCATGAAGTATGATAAGGCATTACGGAAACAACAGTAACTCATTTAAAAGGCTTTTAAGAGACTTATCAAATACTGCTATAAAGTATTTCATGTTTTGAGAAGATTTTAAGAATTTAAGTTCAAGCCCTGTTTCATAGTGATCATTAATAATAAACATGCATCTATTGTTATTGTCTTCACATTTAGCTTACTATATAGCATGATAATGGTGCTATGATGACGATAAGGGACTAACTATTAAGTAACAAAATTGTGAATAAAATATTTTGCAACACATAACGCGAGTCTAGTAATTAAGAATAAAATAACAATTGTATCGCCTCTTTTTTCTAGTCATCTGTTCTCTGGATCTGATCTCTAGATTAAATACAGATTCCCCAACTTGTGTGAGCTGCATTGCAGTATTTTTTTTTTTCTTCAGCAAAATGACTAGCCTATCTCCTGACGCACATTGTAGGACACGCTGAGGAACCATGATGGAGCGACCGTCCCTGTGTTAATCTGTAGATTAAAGTCTGTCTGCATGTTGTGATATGTCGCTTCAGATTTGCCCTGAACGAGAAATCCGTGCTCCCTGAGCCAGCTTAATGTGAATAGCGCAGCTCCCCTGCTGAGAAGGTTATCTGCCATGTGACTCACAGTCTTACAGCTTGTATTTGGAGCCCGTGTCTGAAATAAATCGTATCTTTTAATACATCAATAATGACAATGCAGAATCTGTTCCAATCTGTGAGCGCCCTACAACGCCCTACGATTTCCTACAAGAAAATGATTTCAATACAGTACTGTGTGCTTTTAACCTGTTTCATGTCAAGTTAGGCTATCAATGATTGTTCCAGTTGCTGATTAATCCATCCTAATGGAGGGTTTGAGTAAAGAAGTCACGTCTCCTTTTTAAAATCACCAGCGAATGTACCGTCAGTCTTTAAATTGCTACCTGAACTTGTCAAGCCTCATCTGGGGTGACTTCCTGTAAAATGTGGAAATGTTCCTGTGAGCTTTTGAAGCTTAACATGAACGTGCTCATGTTAAACCGTTGTATCTGTTTTCCCTTTAAACTACAAGTAGTAACATATGTAATATGTTGCAATATTTAACTATATAGCCAAATGTATGTAGACACATGTTAACAATATGAAGCATATAGACAAATCCCTATAGACAAATAGTGGTATCATAGAATGGCTCGTACTGAACACCTTAATGAATTTTAATATGACTGTCAGCATCTGTATACAGCCCTGACCTTAACTCCATCAGACACCTTGGAGATTACCTGGAATCCCAATTGTGAGCCAGGGATTATTGTCCAACATCAATGGAAGAGCTAATATTCATGTTCTTAAATTCTTATGGGAAGGGGACAAACTCAACACAAATACTAAAGCTTTTGCTGTATTGTTAGCTGTCCATAAACGTTTGGCTCTATGTCTGTCCACTGTACTCTAGAAACAATTACTCTAGACAACAATTTTAACACGCTTTCCTGTACCGACTAAAAGCAAAACCTGAATCTGCAGTTTATAGTTTCTAGTTTATACAAACATGATTTACTGCTTTTCGTGTAAAGAGGGCTCTAAACACAGCCAGTTGGTTTTCTTTATTATATACTGTCATTTTACAGAGATCAGTGCAAAAAACGATTGATATCTGAATGATTCCGAATCATCACACAACCCAGGTGTCTCAGCCCTCGCTATTCCAGCGCAAAGAACTAAGAAATGGCAAAAGGCTCAATAAGCTTCCGAATAAAACTCATTCACTTCAAATATCAATAGCATCATTTTAAAAGCTGGCCAGCCATTAATAATGCTAATTAGAATAATAGAAACTACAATAAACAAATTTTTTTGCATCTACAGTGTTTATTATGTAAATCTAGAATCATACTCACAATGGTAACAGCTATTTCAGATTCTCTTAATGAACTGGATGATTTAGTCAAACAGTCTAAATCAGTACCAGTTTCTTACAGGCTGCTAAGAAATTCTGTATTACTGCTGCATGTTACTCTGGCCGCCATGTTGTGGTTACTGAAGATGAACGAATGAATGGGTCATAAATAGGAGCTTGTTCTTTACAATAAGCACCTCAGCTCAATAAACACCTAATACCTAGGTAACAAATATCACACCTGGACATCAAAAATCATGCTAATGTTCAAAATGGAATGGACGGTGCAGTATCTGGTTACGTATATTATTCATTCGTTATCTTAATTAATCCACACGGGGTCGTGGGTCAGCCGGTGCCCACCCTGCAACTCAGGGCGAATGGACAGGAACGACCGGTTGCCAATCCATTGTAGGACACACACACACAGTCACACACTAAGGGTGACTTTAGAGACACCAATTAACTTAGCATGCATGTCTTTGGTCCGTGGGAGGAAACCGGAGTACCCAAAGTAAACCCACGCTGACAGGGAGGATATGCAGACTCCACACAGGAAGGGACCCAGGCCGCTCAACCGTGGGATTGAACCCAGGACCTTCTTGCTGCGAGGCAGCGGTGCTACCCACCGAGTCACTCCTATGTATATTATATCAGTCATTTTTTTGGGGTTTGGCTGTTGGTCTATCAGTCAGTCACACACTCACCTAATGTGCCTGATAAAACACAGACTGCATGACGTATCACTTGCTGAGTGCTTCAAATTCGCAGCACATTTGAACAGAAGCATAATTTAAGAGGAGAAAAGTGCTGAGCTGGACAGAGTGCATGCAGCAAAGGAGCGCCAGTGGATTCTGTGAAAGCCATCAGCCTAGCCTGCGGCCTTTTCACAGATTTCCTCCATCTTTCTTCTTGAGGTGAGCGAGTGTAAGCTTGAGGGAGAGGGTAGAAACTCAAAACAACTCAAAGTGGAGGTAAACCAGGCCTACACACGTTACTGTAGTGCCATCGTGTGGTAATCAGAGAACAAGCAAGACCACAAGACGGCACACCAACCGAAAGTCACGGGTCCAACAAGGCTTCATCCAGAAGGTTCTGATATGATACCATTTGGAGCCCCACAACCCAGAACATTTTCAAGTTTAGAATACTGTTCAGACAAAACGCTTCACAATAACACTTAATATTTTAAAAGCTTTTTTTCTGATATTCATTAAAACCCATATTTGTGTGTGTTTTTAAATCCCTTAGCAGCTCACATAGTCAAATGGTGACTTATTTAATAAACTTGCATTATATAACCATAAACTGTGCGGCCTATATAAATTAGGGATTACTTATCTGATTGGGCTCACCAGTATCAAGCATGCTATAATGTTAGAGCAGTCCATGATTGAAAACCATCAGCAAAATAACAAGTCAAAATCTTTTCAGGCTTTCAAAATAGACAAAATGGGCAGTTTATTGTATTAAAGTCGATATAGGCCAAACGAAATCCTCCACATATCACAATGCTTGGCACGAGTAAGTTTTATGTGTTTGCCTTATCATGCAGATATTGTAGTTTGGCGCCTAATTGGACAGCCAGATGCTCAAGAGACCGGAACTTGTCCTGCTCTGATGCTGGGAGAGAAGTCATTCCCTGTTTCAAGGTCTCGTGCCTTCTGCCTGAGCTGGGTATCTCAAACAGGTGCAAAAAAAAAAAGTGGAGGGGCACATGGACTGGCGCCCTCTATAGGGTCTGTTTGATCGTTACAAACTATAACAAACGATTAATTATAATGCTGGTTGAAGACCCATTTATTCCACACTTACCTAAGCTTATTTTAGAATAAAGTGTTGATTCTCATGTAATTTAGTTAGTAATATATTACAAGTGAACAACAAAAATTGTTGCAACCGCTCATCATTTCAGGCATGTAACTCTACATCACACACTGCCGATTTCCTCATTTAGCACAAGAGAGTATTACATTGCATATGACTTGCCCATGAAAACATTTAAATTCAATATTCATGGTACAGTATCTGTTGATTGTGCGTTTATGTTTATTTTCCCATCATAAAATTGTACTGAAATATTGCAAGTCAGGTCATCGTAAAACAGGGAATACCTGTCGAAAACAAAAACGATCTAACAGTCTTTCACCATTAGGCAGGAAAGGCTTTTATTGAAGATGTTTAGTGCTAAACCATTACAAAGGGAGAAAACAATCCACAACCCTTAATTCACATTCTTCCCCTTTTAAAGTAACGTTTCTAAATCTGTAAAATTGTATTAAAGGATATGGCACTGCAAGACAGGAACTCTTACAAAGTTAGAAATCGGAGCGGACACGTTTTTTATTAAAACGTACACAAATACTATGTTGAAGAAGAAAAATAAAATCAGAAAAGTAACTTCTGTTAATTTTGCTTTAAATGTAAAAAAAAAAATACTTTATATGTAGTGTGAGTAACACTTGACTCAAACCCTCCGTCATAACACCACGTCTCATGTCAGGAGACGATCAGTAGTCGCTACAACTGCACCGAAACGTCAGGCAAGCAAATGGTTACAAATGCTTTTGGTCCAAGAGAGAATGAGGTTGGAAATAATCTGCGTGTCAGTCTGGGCTAGAATGCAGAAGCAAACGAAAGCTTGAACTCGGCACACGAGAAAATCTTTTCGAAAGAAAATGATGCCACAGCATCGTGCTGACCAATGCAGACAGGGTTTAAATGGCCGCAAGTTTCATTCTAAAAAGCGGAGTTATTTCAGTGCAGCACATGTAAAATAAAACAAAAATGACTATGTACGGGAAAATATTGGAGTTTTGCAGCGTATTGCATGCAATCACGCATATCCTGATAAATATTGTGCATTGTAAAAATGTCTTTATACTGTGATATAATACACACGTAGTTGGAACCATTTAATCCCTAGATTCCACAAACTTTGTGATGCTGCTATTATTACTTGTCGTCTCAATAGCCAAAAGTTTGTGGACATCCAAAAACAGGACTGTGGAGTTTGTTCTTGTTACCTTTTCTGAGAAGCCATTCCGTTTGGGATTTGGAAACATGACTGTGAGGTCGGGCGTGGACTGAATTAAAGTCCCGACCTGTGTGCGAGCCAGCCAAGTTCTTAATCAAAAATAGAAAACCATTTTTCTGTAGGGCAGAAAGTTGATGGCCTGATCTGTTGGAGCTGCTGTCCTATGAATCTGTAATCAGGAGAGTCACCTGGATGATTCAGATTCCGTACTTATTAGCAGTAAGAGTGTCTGCTATAACAGATCAGTAATCGAAAGGGTGTGTACGTATGGCCGGTCCTATAACACAGGGTTCGAGTGAAGTCATATTTCAACGGCTGTGAGTGAAACGTAAAACGCTGAGCTTGCCGGACAGAAGAAAAAAAAAATCCAACCAGACAAATCCGATTCCACACTCAAACGACAGGAAGGTCACTTGTATAATTGCACAAGCTATACTGTAAATGTACCCTACGCGTTACGACGATTACGTCAGATACTCGTTCAAACGTAAATATCCGCAATTCGTTTAATAACCGAAACGTCTTCGTATTCATAGAAATGATTCACAACAGACTTCTGCAGCATGCAGCGCTCGGTTAAGCTAGCGTGTAGCGAATGAGCTATACTACAGAGGCACGGCACGTGTGTAGACCTATGTACAAAACCAAAAAAAAAACAACAACCAAAAAAAAAAAAAATAAATAAAAAGCGCTGGAATCTCACCGGGGCCAAACGAGCAAGCTGTAAGAGAAAACCAGGAGTGCCGGATGAACGATGCTGAGCAAAACCAGCCGATCTTTCAAAGCCTCGTTTCCTCGCCGGATGCCACGAAGCGGAGGAGGATTCGCTAAAAGCCCCAACAAAGCGCCCGAACACATTTTTAAACCATCCCAACAGGAAATAGTACATATATTTATGACTTCATAGAATCTATAATCAGATATATGATTAATCATCCTTATATTCACAGCATACAGTCATACAACTGTGCGCACTGTAGTAATAGTATATCTATTTATATTTCAATAAGCAATATAACACTCACATTTATAACCATCATATACCGCATTTTCAACAGATAATAAAGGAAATGCAATACAAATTAAACGTGGGTCCACTGAAGTGAACCAATACTTTACAATAATGTGCGTTGGGTGTTTTTGTCGGGTTTTTTTTTCGGTTTTTTTTTTTTTTTCTTTTATTGAAACGTCTCGTGCACAGAGAGGTTTCAATGTCTGTCGGAACTGGTTTGAAAATAGGCTGGGTCTAGGTGCTTCGCTAGCATGAAGGCATCTTTTATATTAAAAAAAAAAAAAAAAAAAAAAAAAAAAGGCATTTCTCGGAATCCATCTAGGAAAACAACCAGAGCTGAAACCTCGTATGGAAGACGTGCTGTAAGCCCTTGAGATGGAAGAGTCATGCACTGTATGAGCGTAGCAATGCTGTCTGCGGTTCCTGAAAAACAAACCCCCACATACTACCGCTTGTCTCGAGGTGTTCACGTGTACGAAAAGAGGTTGGCCTGTGTGTACGGAACCTATCCAATCGGAAATGGCTTTAAAGCGGTGCTACAGGTTGGATTAGTTTGAATTACTAATGCATAATTAGTAATCCTTCCGGGGGCTTAGGCCGTCGTTCGCGTTGCTTGGCGAAGACCTGAGCCGAATCCGTCGCCCTGTCGTTGCGCCGTGGCATTTTCTCAGTTGGCAGCAGCTTAGAAAAGAGCCAGTCGCTCTACAACCGGAGCTATGGTAACGGATGGCTAAAGACTGGTGACTTTCACTTAACGCTTTCAGCTTTTTTCTTTTAAAGGACTTACGATTGACCACTTACACGACACGTAGCTCCTCAAACGACCACGTTTCTAATATTCCACAAAGTGCAACGAAACAGGAGTGACTACGAATTCAATCCCTTTTGGCTAATTCTAGTTCACGATTATAGTCAGAGGGCCGTTCAACAATTTTTGCCCAAAGCAGCACGACATCAACACACTCAGAAAGAGAAAACACCAACACAAGTGAACACCACAGCGGGCCTTCCACACCACAAGAAAGCACAAGTTTCTCTTCTAGTCTACTCAAAGACTAAACTCCGGCGCTAAAACCCCGGGTAGCTTGCTGTCGGGACGCTCCGAATGAAGTGAGGCGGCATGAGAGGCGAACACCGAGCACCAGCGGCTCATTTTCTCTGACAGGGAGTTACGATGAAACTGCCTTCGTTTCTCAGGTTCAAGGTGCGAACCTGCTCTTTTGCTAACTTGAATGTATCTTCCACAGATCCAACATGCAAACTAATACGGCAAAGGACACAGAAAAATGGCAAGGAAGGAAACAAAGACCTGCACGTACACGCACGCTCAAACACAAGCAGCTTCGGCGAGAAAGACCCAAATTCTGCGCTTTGGACTTCATGGATTTCAAGCAATGTCCACCACTACATACAAGTACCAATGAACACAGGACTTGAGATAGCAGATACAGGCGGCGCAAGGAGAATGAAATGCTTCTCGTTGGATATTAGGTAAAGCAGAGTACAGGTGCAAAAGAATTCATTAGCTTCATTTGTTGTTTCGAAACTCCACGTCTGTCTATGCAAAGAAACACTCGCGAACACCGGAACGAAAAAGCCAAGCCCCAAACACCGGCCACAGCACAAGCAAAGTGGAAATGACTTCTATCCTGTGAGTAAAAGTCGTCTCGCAATCTCTAGGAAAGGCAAGGTGCGCACGGCACCGGGCAATAAAACGTACAATACAATCACTGCTGATAGCTATTCCTGCTATACAGGGACAAAGATTCCCAGCTATATTACAGCACAAACTCCAGGCACAATTTTGTTTGGCAACATGAACACAGAGCGATGTGAAGTAACACAGCCCTGGTGATGGGAGTCTCAGGAGCACAGAGGCCCCGTCAGAGATCTGCTACTGGACTCGGGCTTCAGAACGGCACTGAAAAGCGATCGCAGCAGGTTGGAGAAGCGGACGCAGCTGCCCTACAGCCCTAAAGGCCAGTGAGGTCGACGATGGCCTTGATGAAGATGGTGTCGTCACGGATGTAGGAGTTCTTGGAGTCGAGCTTGGAGAGCGGGCAGAAGAGGGGGCAGCCGCTGGCGATGTTCATGTCGCTGACGGGCCGCTGGAACGATGAGGACGAGATGTCGGGCCTGAAGGCGTCGATGATGTGCTCTCTGTTGTTCTGGTCCAGCAACATGAGGGTGACCTAGGGCACAACGTGACACGACTTTAATCACTCGCGATACATTCCCATGAATCCAGGTGGTGACAAAAAAGCAAAAGGATTTAGATTACAAATTAGACAAAAGTATGGAAATACAAGCTTGAATTATTTGTAAATAAAAAGGCCTTATGTTGTAAATGAGGATTTTAAAGAAGGTCTTAATTGTCTTGTTAATGATTCATTAATATTGGAAGAAATGTGTCTTATTTCAGATATGGTTCTGACAACACAATGTAACATTTTTTTTTAATTGTTCCCAGTTGTTAAGTGCGTTTTCCTAAGTGGTTGGGCCTTAAATGAATAGAAAAATGTGGTCAGCAAAATGATATTCTGAAATGTATCTATGTTTAAGGATAGTCGCGATATTTTAAGAGACTTCAAGAAGCTTCTGGAATTGTGAGAACTATCAAGAAGTTTCTAGAACCGTCCAGAATTATCTAGAACTTTCTGGGACTGTACAGAATTGTACGTAGCTGTATAAATACAGTTACAGGGTTCCTTGGCAATCATAAAGATGAAAACTATGCACAGCTGGTTCAGACTCTGATAAAAAACTATGCTGCAATGGGCTGCAGGATGTCACTCAATATCCTCAGTATATCACTGATGCTCATCTTGATAAGTTCAAAGAGAACACGGGAGCTTATTTAGAGGAGCAAGGCCAGCGCTTTCACCGGGACATTATGAACTTTGAACGCCGTTACCAAGGACAATATAACGAGAACACGATGGGCGACTATATTTGGGGATTGATTTGTGAAACTGATTTGCACTATAGTCGTAAATCTCACACACTTCAGCAATTGGAATATAGCGCTAAAAGGCTGAGAACAAACCTTGCGTTGTTACGTTGTGTAATGGCTGTTGTGTTTTTTGTGTTTATTAAACCATCTACCGTCCAATCACATGGCTGTGTAGTGTTTTGGAAAGGAAAGCATCCCTAATGTCGTATATGAGCAAGAAAAACGTGATTAATGCAAAGAAAAATACTGCTCACAAAATTTAGGGGGTACTTCAAAATCTCCCATAATGAAATGACCCCTAATGTTTGTGAACTGTATATTTGAATCATTTGACAGCACTGGTAAGTCATAGTGATGTTCTGATCGATCGGCCAATGATCAATGCCTTTTATTGCCAATCACAAACACTGATCACCTGTACTTTGCAGCCTACAGGGGCCTCGTGTGCACTGTTGTGACGTTGTACTAATGTTGTTAGTACGTCATTTAAAGATCAAACACTTGGCGGGGGATGGTGAGTTTGAGGCTCACGGCAAAAAATAAAAAGAAGGGACCAGGTATGTGATCGGTATCGGTGATCGGCACTCATGGATCGTCGTTATCAGGATCAAAACATGATCGGAGCATCCCTGGTAAATAATTAACAATGTGATCACGACGCTTTTTTTTTTTGCAAAACAAGAGCGTGGAGTTCTGAGGTGCTAAAATATTTCACATTTTCAGCCTTTAATCCCTGCTTATCACTAGAACCATCACAGGGTCATAACATTTAGAGAAGCGTATGAGTACGAGTATTACCTTCTGGTTAAAAGGCCACTTGAGCAAGGCATCACTGTGTCCCCTCATCACCACGAAGAACAGAGACAAGTGAGTGCCGCGTCCCGTCCCGTCCCCGTTCAGGTAGATGCGCAAGCACATCTTATAGCCATATTTGCTCGTATAAAAAGCTGCGACAAAAAGTGAGGCGTTTCAAACAAAACCGCTCAAGTTCACGTTGTATTAGAGGGGATGAACTTTGCGAATTGGTACCAGGTGAGAACATGGCTGGTGCTCGTCCAGCCACGGCGTCCTGCCTCTTCTTGGCGAAGTCAGAGATCTTCCACACGAACACGCCGTCGTAGGTGGCAGCCGACATTTCCCTCATCTTGCCCTCCATCTCCACGATGGAGAGATCCCTCAGTCCCACCGTCCTCTCCAGCTGACGAACCTACACAGGGATACGACCGAGCAGGTTGAGACGAGCAACTTGACCCAACCATTTTATATAGTTCGTGGGACCAAAATGGATGGAAATGGAACTACATGTTACCATATTAACACAAAGGAAAGCCTTTTCTTCTTTTTTTTCTTTCAAAATTGCACTGATAGACAGGATTACGAACAGCAGAGTCGCAAAGTCTGGAGTTAAAAGACATTTTTTTTTTATTTCCTATTATAAAGTATTAGAACCTAGTCCGTTAAATCAACAGTTGTTGACCGGCTGCTCCTTAAGCATCATGCCAGTATCAAATTTTAAGATGTGTGAATTGTAGCACCCCCTAGAGGAGCTGAAGGCAAGTGCAATTACTCAGCAGCCTAACAAGGAAGCCTAATTTCTCTGAAACCTTCTGACTGGTAAAATAAACAAGATGTTTTGACTATGCAATGTCATAATACATCAAATAAAATAAAATCGTTCTACAAAACAGGATGTAACCAGGTTTGCTTTACAATTACATAAAGCGTGCTCCATCACCTTGTTGTTGAGGATCTCGATCTTGTCCTGGTCGAGCCGGTGCTGCCGGTTGTAGGCCTCCATGGTGGTGGCCGAGCGCTCCATTTCCCGGTTCAGAACGCACACGATGTTCTCGAAGGTGCTCGCCTTCTGCTCCAGCTCCTGGCAGCGGCGGCTCAGCTCGGCCACCTTGGTCTTTTCGCTGTGCAGCTGGAGCTCGAGGGCGGCGCCCACCGCGCTTGGCAGCGGAGTGAAGGACGTGGCGAGGGTGGGCGCGGGCAGCGCGGGAGGAGGAACAGGAGCGGACGCGGGTGCGCAGGGCACGCAGGGCCCCTGCACGGGAGCCCCGGCGTTGAGCTGACCCAGCTTGAGCTCCAGCTCGCGTAGAGACTGCTGCAGCTCCTCGAGCCTGTGGCTGGCCAGCTCCAGGCCCTGTGGCTGCAGGCTCTCAACACTCACCTTGATGCCCATGATGAAGTGCAGCAGCAGGTTCAGGTGCTCGTACGAACACGCTCGCTCGTGCTCGTGGATCTTCTCCTTCTCCACCTGCAAGCAAAAGTCATTCGAGTGAGTCTTAATGAAAACTTTTCCCAATTAAGCAACTGTGTGTGGACGAACTGTGTGATATTGTACCGCACAAAAGTCTTAGGCCACCAGTAGATTTGTTGTGTTATATGCAATGGTATAATGTCCATCTATAACAAATTAGAATACTACTCTTTTAAATTGATCTTCTACTATTTATGAGCTTTAGAATATCTTAGCCTTTTCAACCTGTTCCCCTTCCAAACAAAGTGGAAATTTTGGGGAGGGTGCACACAGATATGACCCTGGTCGATCCACCTTGGGATCAAACCCAGACCTTCTTGCTTAAAGCTCAAATGAATCAGTTATTCATTTTGTAAATTTTATATGCACTGCCTGGTATTCATATGAAAGTTATGAAACCTTGGGGCCACTCAGATATGATCGAGAACTGATCGGATATGGACCAGGACACCACAGGTACACAACAGTTACCCAATACCATGAACAATATTTCTCATGTTTACGTGTTAAATGAGAGAATAGAATTAAGAATAGACTTACAAAGCATTGTTAAAGCATACGGAAGTAAAGGAAGGACGGAGAGATATACTCACAGACATGTCGCAGCCCACAACGTGAAATCTGCACGGCGTTCGGAATTTGGTGCACAGCTTGATGTGATCCACATACTTCATAAAGAGAGAACACAAAAACTGGAAGGATAAAACTGACCAGACAGAGTAGATTAAGTGGAGATCTTCTGATATTTCAGTCACCGATAGCAGTTAATGACGACACTCAGTTCTGATCTAATAGAAAGTCTTTTTAACACCACTTTCCTGGCCTCCCTGGTAGTGGGAAATCTGCCCCCCTGTCCCCAGACAACACAGGGCACAGGCATAAGGGCGTGTCCCCCCCCCCCCAGGCTGGCTTTTACTCCCTCAGACACAGTGAATCATGTCTGCGATCGTGACAGATCAGATAGAATACAGAGTTGCACCGCCAAACCAGACTGAAATTTTTAGGACAAGATGTTTAATAGCACTGAATATGAACCACGAAAATACAGGACTGCCATAGGGCCGGGTCAGGCGTCTGAAGTCTGGGAACTGAAACGGAGGCGGCAGATGTCACTATGAAACAAAATCAAGTGTCAACACACTTTCAGTATGACTTTACTTGTTTATGTGAGGTATCAACAGATTTTTTTTTTTTTTCAATTGTGGAATTGCCATTCCAAAAACCTTTCAGTTTTGCTTGATCGAATTTCCTCCATAATTTGTCTTTCGGTGCATCGTTTTGAATATTTATTGTATTTATTGTAACATTATAGTCCTTATTAGATGATGTATTACATTCGATGGTCTATTATTTGTTGTTTACATACCTTTTCTCTGGGAATCTTTTTCTTCGCACAGCCTTCACAAATCATCGGGTATTTTGGACAAATTTCATCGTGAGCCTAAATAAGAAGGAATTGTAATTATGTTCAGATGACATTCTCCAATCAGATACTTTCTCACAGCAAGCGTTCGTGAGATGTCAGTCTAGTGTTTCACCTTTATGTTTTTGAAATGGAACGGTTCCTTGCAGTATTTGCAGTTCAGAGTCCTCTCGGGACATTCCCTCTCATTGTGCCTCTCAAGTTCGTTAGCTCTTAAGAGCTCTTTGCAGGAGGGACATGGGATGATCATAAAATCGCACTGTCCCTCATGAGTGGCCTGGAACAAAAAGCAGCAAAGGGTACAACTTTACCGTTAAACGGCTCCGGTATAAATAAGAAAAGGTTATTATTTTGAGCTATCAACATCAGATACAAACTCTGAAGAGAGAGCACCTAGATTTCTATCATATAAATTATTATACTTCGTTTATATCTGGTTTATAGTACATAAACCTTTATAATTATAGGAGTGGGTTGCTTAACGTCCATATGTCCTGTGAAATTGCAAGTTATGCAGTTTGGATGATGTACAAATACCCAAGTGTGTGTGTGTGTGTGTATATATTATATATTAAATACTAGAAAATACAATTAGTCTCCTTAGGCAAAGGTACCAGAAAAAACACTGAGCAAACCTTTCATTCAGCCTTACAACAACAAAAGCAACAGATGGAAAGACCTAAGAAATGATATCACAACCTATAAACACTTTAGACCTAAAACATTATCAATTAAAGCCAAGAAAATTTCGAGATACCATTTTTTTGTCAATATCACACACGCCTAGGTGCCATTACAGCTACTAAATTCATGACTCCTTTCACATTTAGGTCTAGGGCTGAGTTCTGGCTCTGCCGCACCGGAATTTCTTACAGAATTAGGCCCTGTCCACGCGAAAGAATTGTCAGTAAAAACGGCAACGGGTTAGAAAAAATGATGCGCACAGCACCACTGAAACGCTGTAGTATGTACGTTTCTGTGCCATGACACTGCCACAGAAACACACTAAAAGCAAATCGGCAAAACACTGGTTTTGTTGTAAAACCCATAATAAAGTCAGTATTTGCTGTAGCACAAACGCAGCACTGTACAGCACCATACATGTTGTTTTATGGACAGAAGTAGAGGTACGACGTCATCGGTTCAGAAAAGACGCGTGCGGCACGGAAACACGGAAATGCGAAACTGGCGCTTTAAAATCCTTCCACTCTGGGACCAGTTTTCAGAAATCCCAGTCTCCAAAAGGTCGGATTGGTGTGGACACAACAGCTATACGATAAAATACTTTTGCGGAAACGCCCAACCTCGTCTCTGTGTGGACAGGACCTTAGTCTGTAAGGGCAAACAAACCAGGACATCACAATGACCAGCCTTTACTATATGCCAAATGCAAGGGTTCATTTTTTCCAATGCATTTTCAATGCATGAACTTGTTCCTAGGATATTCGCCTCTTATACAAAAAAAAAAAGCAACAAATACTACAATCTCACATTTACATTTTCTTTATGCGTAATACGCAAAACTGGACATAGTCATTTCCCATTACTGTCTGTACTGCCATGGAATATACCTCGTATTCTTTGATGGTTCCTGTCCAGCTGCAGCCTTCATTAATACAAACAGCTTCAAGTGCTTCAACTTCTCTTTTAGCAGCATTATCAGGAAAAGCCTGTGAGAGATCAAACACAGCAGTACATCCTGGATTAAAAGAACACAAACTCTTCCAATAAAAGTTAGTCATGTGAGGTTATATTAACTGACAGTCTGTGATTAACATGGCAGATTGATGATTCCCTTGGTAAGGATTTTGGTAGAGAACATGTTCTCATGGTCATGTTGATTTTCTCCAATAGAAATAATGCACACTTACACAGCCCTGTTTCAGAATCGACGTCGGCTCCTCAAAAATATCTTCTTTTATACAGGCACTGCATTTCTGTGGACCAGAACTGAGAAAGAGAGAATTATTAGAATGAGAACATTTCCATTCGAATCTTGAATGTGTAGCTGTTTTCACGTATACTGTTCACATTAGGGGAAACGTCAAAATGAAATATGGCATAATGAACTGCCCCCTCATTTTAGTGAGCAGTGTAATTAAACGTTACGGGTCTACATTCTCTACTTTACTGTAGTCTTCTGAATCCTACATTAGCTCTAAAACATTAGTCTACATTCAAATGCAGTTTTATTCAAATTACTACACTCTTAAATATGTTGTCTTTATTAGCATTTATTTAGCTGGTGTTAGTTTGAACTGTTCGTATAATCTTATTTGGTTTGTAATTAAGGTTCATTCTTAAATATATGACTGAAATAGTTCATGGAGGTTATGTCTCTTTTTGAGTCTTGGTCCTCCTGAGGTTATTTCTATATAATATTTAGCAAGGGTTTCCTTGTTTTTTTCTTTACTATCGAACTAGGCTTGCTAAGTTCGGGATCAGGCTTATATAACAGAAAATATACAAATCTTCTTTGAGAAAATGGCCCATTGTAAAAAGTGCTACAGAAATAAACCAGACTTGGAATAATTAAATTGTTAATTGTACCTTTTTATTGCTATTACGTGCATTTCTGTTTGCTAGTATTTAACACTAATGCCATCATTCTTTTTTTACGCCCACTTTACAGGAATCAGAGTTTATGATATAATTCAATAAACACAAAAAACACAACAGTGTTTACCAAAACGGTACCTTTTTTCCACACAGTATTCATTTCTCTTTAAGAAATAGCATGCGGTTATACTGCACTCTAATCTGCTGTCTCACATTACTGAGCAAAGCTATATGAGAGGGGTGGCCAAAATCACTGTGATAACACTGAATGCTTGCCTTTCTCTGCCTTCTAACTACATTTTTTATGCTGATAATATGATTAAAACAAACACGGAATCAAAAATGCCTAACAGGAGCATGTTTGTTCGTTCTTTCTATCTGTATTTATTTATTTTATTATTTATTGTATTATTTATTTCTCTCTCTCTCTCTCTCTCTCACACACACACACACACACACACACACACACACACACACACACACACACAATAAATGACTATAGCATAATAATGTACACTGTAAGTGAAAGAGCTGCTTTACGCTGACATTATATTAATTATTTCAATTATTTTACATATTTTATATTTCATTACATTTTCAGTAATATATTAAAATACAAAAACAAATGTTTATAGAAACTGGAAATCCAGTTTAAACGAAAAAAGCTTTTGATAAAGTTCAAAAGGATAATAAAAAGCCACGACCTACAGATAACTTTCATCTAACCTAAAGGTTGATTTATTTAGATCAAGGCATTCAGATAAGGGCTGTGTAATATCACTTTCACTTAAAGCCAGTCTACATTCATAGCTAGAAATAAAACTGAAAGTAAATCTCAAACCACACTCATTTCAGAGCCACAAGGATAAGAAAAATGAAAGTAAACTCTTTGATAAGCATGACTCATTCATTTCAAACAGGATGTTTAGTTTAGGCCCTCCCAAGCTTAAAAGATTTGCAATGCATCTATTAATTTCAATCTATTATTACGTTCTGTTTCAAACTGCTGCTCTCTGAACAGAAATAAATGATTAAAGCTGAAACTAAAATATGACAAGAAATGTAAGTTCATTAGTAAGTGTGTTTTAATTCTTAGTTTTTACATTATATGTAATGGAATGCTATATATAATCTAATATAATATAATACAGCAAAGGAAAGGTGGTTTAATATTGATTATGATACCTCTCCTAGTCAAGGAGTTAATTACAACAATCCTGATTTAAATAGTATCCGATGCATAATAGCATATAACCTCGTTGTGCAGCTCTGGCTTCTGTAAATGTAATTAATTATTAGTAAAACGCAGACTAATTTTTAAAAAACTACATTTAATTTAGCAATCTCAGTGTATCTAAATGCTATGTTCAGAATCGCAGTTTATCTTATTGGAGACATTAAGTAAACTGCTCTTTATTATGGTAGAGTTTGTGTAAATGTAGTAAATTGTATTCAGAAATAGTACAATTTTATTCAGTAATCTACACTGATATGAATTTAACATTGGTCTATAATGCAAAGTGGAAACCGTATAATAAAGCTACATTTTCATATCGAATCAAATAAGGTTTATTTTGTCGTTACTGTGCAGCTTGGATTAATTTATCATGAATAAATAGAAGCTGGTTCTGTAAGCCTGATCCTAAAGCTAAGCTAAACCAGCGCTTTTGTTTGTCTTGTCCAAAAGCCAGACGTTTTCTAAAGCCGGCTGCGGGGACACTCGGGAGGGTTAAGCGTGCAGCAGGTCCTCTGGATGTTTTTCTCGGAGTGTCTTGTAACGTTTTGTGGATTTAAACCTATTTACGTGTGTGTGTGTGTGTGTGTGTGTGTGTGTGTGTGTGTGTGTGTGTGTGTGTGTGTGTGTGTGTGTGTGTGT
>JAUZST010072614.1:0-21602 GCA_034779995.1 Parotocinclus haroldoi
ACACACAGAAATTTAGCGATAATTTGGGGGTAAAGGAATATTTCATTTTGAAGTATCCCCTATTTTTTGTGACCACTCTATATCATGTGTAACAAATAATAATAAATGCAAAGTGACTTGCAAACTAATTTATTTTCTCAGTTTCTTCTGTTTGCTCTTGAATGATGATCTTAATCGCTTCCGGTCTCAGACTTGACTTGGGCTAGACTACTAAAGTCATTGTCTTGATTCAGCTATAGTGTTCTTGATTGCAACAGTACTGTTAAGACCTCCGTTGCTAAAGTGAATGGACGTTGATTAGATGGTTGTTAGCAGTGCTTACCTGTACTTGTACTTGTACATCGTCACATGACTGTGGTCGAATCACAGTAACTGCTGTCAGGATCTAACATCACACTTGCAGGGTTTAAGTTTTGTCAGTATATTCCTGATAAGTAATTTTATAAGTTTGCATCGATAGCGTATCGTTTCCTTTCTCTTGCTCATAGGTAAAAGCCTATTTGCGTAAAGCTCTGTCTGCATTATTTTTCATTCCCAATATTTTCTGTCAGCAGAGAGCATGTACAACGAAATGAACACATTAAGCTGATGTTCCCCAGTAGTTCAGCCATTAAGCTGCTGAATCGAATCAGCTTGCTTTTGAACTGAGGTTTTACAAATGTGAGAAGATTAGGGTGAAGGATTTTTCGCACAAAACGCAAGAGGACTTACCTACGTTTTGGCATATTGTAAATGTATTAAAACATTAAAACATTTTCGAGCGCTCTGACTTTTTCTTTGCAACTGATTCGAATAGTCTAAATATCGTTCCCCTTATAATATGGCTGTTTTCTTTCAGTGGCATTCCTTTCATAGGTAGAAGAGCAATATTAATAAAAATGAATATAGTATATATAGTGTATTTTGGTTTTATTCTAATAAAGACACTAAGACATGATTAAACATTATTTGGTCATTACATAATTGCTAAAACAATGGTGTATATCTAATATTTTGCACAGATCTGTATTTCTTCACCGGTGCATGAACAGTCCCATTGGTGGGAACACGGCCAGTAATTCTTCTTCACCATGAAATGAAAAAGTATCTCTGAATTCCCCTGTGCAAATTGGAAACCTCTGTGGTTTCACAAGGCTGTGAAGTGAAAAAGGAACGCGGATGAGTACCAGTAAGCACTTTGCATATCAGTTACGACTTGGAGCTTGTTCTTACCAGATGTGGACTAAATGCCTTGTTATGAACACAGCATTATAAGTCAAATCAATCCAAACCCATAAACAGCATGCCTGCAGGAAGACAGAACAAACACATGACAAAACAAGACACGCTAGACTGAACGGTCTACTTTAAAGTAAATTATCATTTCCTTTGTGGAAGAAAACGACACACTGAGCTTATTACAGGAACCTTGACGTTCCTCAACACATTACTCGCTTAATACTGGGAAAACAGACTAGAATGAAATCTCCAGCCTAGTAGGAATGTAAAATAAATCCAAGCTAATGTGTGTATTATATTTTTCTGGGGGTTTTTTAATGCCTTTCCTTCCTTCCCCCATACGAGGCCATGACTAATGCAGCCATCGTGCCGTAAGAAAAAAATCACCATCATTATTAATTCCCCCAGTTCAGCAGCAGGAATTCTTTGATTTTTGTCTTCAAAGACCTCTATTTATTTGGTCATTATTTCTGCCCGAGAACTCTCTCCGAGTCGAATGAGGCTGGGAATGAAAGGCTGAAAGCATGGCCTTCTATGACTAACAGCACAGCAGAATAATTGATGCTTCCCGATGGAGATGAGATTGAGTCTGCAGACTGTCATAATGCACACATCATTGTTATAAACACACCAGGCTGCCAGTGTAGAAGTGACTCTGAACCATGGGTGATGATACTTACAACCAGAGATGCGTTTCCTAACAGAGCTGCTGTGCCTCAAGAAGGAATATGTGAAAGAGATGAAAGAATTATTCCAACTATTATTACAACCTATTGAAAATCTTTTAGGTGGAGGTTAATAGATTCCTTATGTTAGTACATAAGTCAAGTCAGCTTTATTTCTATGGCATTTTTTACAATCGTGCATTGTCTCAAAGCAGCTTTACAATATTGTATTATCTTAAAAGGCCAATCCCAAATTGAGCAAGCCTAAGGCGACAGTGGCAAGGAAAAAATCCCTGAATAAAGTTGAAAGAAACCTGGGGAGGACCAAGACTCAAAAAGGGACCGACTTCCTTGGGTGGCCTAGATGTTAATTGAATAATTAAGTTGTAGTAATAGTAACATTAAGAAGATAATAGAATTTAAATTAGTAATAAAATTCAAAATAAATAAGGAAATACATTTAAGATAATGAGTCCTCGGCGGTAAGTCACTGGAGGCACGTTGTCTCCTAATCACTAAATGAGTTACTGCACTCTGGTGAGACCTGGACATGGTGGGACTGGTTATTGTTGATGAACACCAGTAGAGTGATGCCGATTCGGAGAAACATCTAAGTGTGTGGTGCTGGAACTGGTACTGAAACATCAGCTCGGAGAGAAAAGAGAAAATGTAGTTACTTATGGGTTAGGAGCACAGAGTCTATTAACAGTCACTGATACTAGGCGCATTTATTCATAATGACTTACAAGTGAGCTGAGAGTTTCTTGCACATGCAATTTGAACGCAAACATCCTTAAAATATTATAAAATATACACTCACCGTCTACTGTACTCTGTGTTCGATTGCATTAGAAAGGGGAAGAAAGACAAAGTAAGTACATTCGAACATGACATGGTTGTTGGTCAGGACATTTCTGAAACTGATGATCTACTGGCACTGTCAAGCACAGCCACAGAGAATGTTGATTTTATTGATGCTAGAGGTCGAAGGAGAATGGCCAGACTTGTTTGACCTGAGAGAACAACTAAAAGCAACAGTAGCTCAAATAGCCACTCGAGAGCAACCTTGAAGCAGATGGGCAACAGCAGCAGTAGACCTCACCAGGTGCCACTCCGATCAGCTCAGAACTGGCAACCTAGGCTATCTCAATTTTCCATCTCACCCAGCCTCCACTTCCTCGGACAGGTATGTCGCAACATAACCTGGCACCACTAAGACTTGAACCCAGTCAGTACAGCGCTGGGCTCACATATTAGAAGTATTAATCATAATTAAGCACTTAATGCTAAAAATGGAGATGGAATTGGAAGTTGCGTGACGTGATACTTAAAAACAAAATCACTCCGAAGCGTTAAAAGGGTTCACTGAAGAATGTGGTTGGCAACTGTTAAGAGAAAACGCTGCATTCCAACAAAGCTCTTTATCCTCTGTAATGATCACGTTAGATCGGGTAATTAACCGAGTCGAACACACCTAGAACTGAGGTGTCATTATTTCACTGTAGGTTTGTTACATGTAATGTTAGTACTGCTACCATATGTGTTCTATCTGCTGCATCTGAAAGTACCTCGCTCTGAAAAGTGGTTATCTTCACCCATCCATCCATCTATCCATCCATCCATTATCTTCAGCTTAATCCACACAGGGCCATGGGCCAACCAGTGCCCACCTGGCAACTCTGGGTCCCTAGAGCTGGCACCAATCCATCGTAGGGCACATACACAGAGTCACACACACAGTGATACCCTAAGGGCTACTTTAGAGACATCAATTAACCTGCCACGCATGTATTTGACTGTGGGACCAAACTGGCAGCTTGGCAGAGGTGAGTTTTACTCCCTGGACTTTTTAGTACCTAGTAGTACAGTCCAGTACCTTAAAAAGGCATGAAATAAGGGGAAATAAAGCGAAATTTAATAGGCAGTTTCATAGGCATATCACTGGGACGGCGTCTTATCAGTGAGGCCGTGTATAGTTTGCATGTTCTCCCCATGTCTGAGTGCTACTCTGGAGGATCTGCTTAAGAGTATCGTAAGCAGGTAAGGTTTCAGAACTTAACTGACTTGTAAACTGGTAATTAAATTACTTATTACAATTGAAAATCATGAATTAAAATGGACACAAAAGGTGCTTATTAAAATGGAAACTGAGACCGCAATTCTTTTGATGCACTATGGGAAAGTGAGTCGTAGACACTAAGTACATTTGTCAGCATGTACAGTATTTTATGCTTAACAGTTTTAGCTGCGTTCACTGATCTAGATCTGCATAATTGCTTTATTCATTACAACCAGGGCTTTGAGCTGTATTAATATGACTGTCTTCAATTAGTGAATCCCACAGCCCTCACAGTGCAGAGGAACTGAAAAAACCGCTCGCCGCCAAAGAGATTTCACTGCTGAAATTAGCCACAGGCTCTTTGGCATTGTGCTATGTTTTATAGCATTCTCTCTTTTTTTCTTTTTTTTTCATTTTCTATTGTTTTATTTTCTAAACACTGTACAAATGTTCCAGATGACTGCTGTCTGAAAGATACTCGAGAGACGGAAAATACAAACACAAGACAAGTACATGTGAAGTCTTCAGGCAATTGTAAAGGGAATTAGGTGACTGCACTACAGCATTTTCATTTTCAACAAAAATCACTAGCCCAACAAATGAATAACAGACACTTAAAACCTCGGCGAATAATTTGAAATGACTTATTACAGAACAATAAATGGTTTTTCGGCTTGCTTTTATTTTATGTACCCAATGTTCTGCCTTTAAAGATATTGCTTTTTTTGTAAGAACGAAAAAGTAAAGAAATTAAAAATGCAGGGAAAGACATGAAAGTAATGAATGAGATACAAAGAAGGGGGAAAAAAGTAAAGAAAAACAAAACTAATTGAGGAAGGAAAAACAATGGAAAGAAAGGGAGCAACCTATTTATTATTTCAATTATTTATATGCATGTACAGTATATATTTGTGTTTGGGATATTGAAGCATCCTTGTCACTTTATTAGGTACGCCTTGCTAGTACCAGAACCATTTTTTGCTTTTAGAACTGTCTTATCTCCTAATGGTATAGATTTAACAAGGTGCTGGAAACTAGAAAAAGATTTTGGGTCATATTGGCATGATTGCATTAGGTGGTACTGCAGATTTGTCGGCTGCATGTCCATGGTGTAAATCTCCTGTTTCACCACATCCCAAAGGTGCTCCATTAGATTTAGATCTGGATCCATCCATCCATTATCTTACTCTTGTCTGGAGTTCGGGTGTCGGGGCAGCAACCTAAGCAGACCTCTTCCCAGCCACCTCCACAAGCTCTTCGGGTGGGATTCCGAGGCATTCCTAGACCAGCTGGGTGATGTGATCCCTCCAGCGTGTCCTGGGTCTTCCCCATGATCTCCTTCCTGTTGGATTTGCCTGAAACACCTCCCTAGGGAGGCCCTCAGGATGCATTCCAATCAGATTCACGAACCACCTCCACCGGCTCCTCTCGACGTGGAGTAGTATCGGCTCTACTCTGAGTCTCTTCATGGTTGACTTCTCACCCTATCTCTAAGGGAATCCATCTAAATGTGGATGCTGCTCAAGTACAGTGAATTCATCATCATGTTCAAGAATCCAGTGTAAGATGATTTGAGCTTTGTGACATGGTGCGTTATCCTGGAATAAGCTGGTCAGTTGATCATAAAGGGCTGAACATGGTCAGCAGCGATGCTCAGGATTTCTGGCACTTAAGCGATGCTCAGTTGGTCTTAAGAGGCCAACTGTGTTCCAAAAAATATCTCCACACCATTACACCAGCAGCCTGAACTGCTGAGACAGGGCAGGTTGAATCCACATTTTTATATTGTTTGTGTCAAATTCTGATCCTATAGTTTGCAGCAGCAGAAATCGAGACTCATCAGACCAGTGACTTTTTTCCAGACTTTTATTGTCCGTTTTTTGGTGAGCCTGTGCAAAATGTCCCCAATGATCTGTTTTTAGCTGACAGTATTGGTACCCGGTGTGGTTCTCCGCTACTGTGGCCCATCTGCTTCAAGACTTGATGTGTTGTGCATTCAGAGCTGGTTTCTTGCATACCTCTGTTGTAATGTGAGTGGTTATTTGAGTTACTCTTGCCTTTCTACGAGCACAAACCAGTCTGGTCATTCTCCTCTGATCTCTGAAATCAACAAGGTATTTTCACCTAGAGAACTGTCACTGATATTTTCTCTTTTTGGACCATTCTCTGTAAACCTTAAAATAATCTAAAATAATCAGACCAACCTGTCAAGCACCAACAACCATATCATGTTGAGTCAAGTCCTTAAATCACCCTTGATGCTTGGTTTAAACTTCAGCAGATCTTCTTGACCGTATCTAAATGCACTGGGTTGCTGCCTTGTGATGTCTCATTAGATACTTTTGTTAACCCGTAGTTGAAGAGGCGTATCTAATAAAGTGGCAGTGAGTGAGCATGTAATGCCTGAGGACTGTACGGCCTGGCATGGAATTTGATCCAGGGATGCCTTGCACTTAAACTGTGAACCAAGACTATATTAAAAATAAATAAATAATAATAATGATTCAACTAAAATATTGCTCTTTGACTTAAGCTACTTTCCCAGCTTGAGGTTTCTTCAACTTTTTCTCTTCTCAACAAGACTCAGAAACTTCAGCCGTCTTTATCTTACTTTACATTTTTTACAACACTTTCCCTTTTAACTTCTTTCCTTTTCAGCAGACAGATTCCTGAATACCATGCACCATATGTGCCTCTAAGTTACGTTATAGCAATTGGCAGCTGCATTTGGCACGCTTAAATAGCCTGCCACACAGCTGCGGCTTTTGCGTGTTGATTGAAAGTTAGGGCATTCTTGTGGAATGTAAGCACTGAAATCGATAATGGCAGCTCAATCTGTGCGCCTCTGCTGTCCCATAATGGCCAAGAGGCACTTCGGGTGCAAAGTAAGAAAGAAAGAATAAAAAAGCAAATAAAATAAAGAGTGAGAAAGAAATAATGAAGGAAAAGAAAGAAAAGACAGAGACTGAATTGTTTTTTAAGCAGCGGTTGTTATGTTACCCAGGTTGGCCTTGTGTCCAGCTTCATCAGGACTCCTGGTCTTTCAGTGCAGATGGATCTGAGCCTGATGAACTCTGTAAGGTGGAAATACTGTAAATATAAAGGCTTTTGTGAAAAAGTAGGTCGAATGATAATTACAGATCTGTCGGAGCACTAGAGAAATACAGCTTGTATCTGCTTTAATTTGTGCGTGTGCGTATGTGTGTGTGTGTGTGTGTGTGTGTGTCAGGCAGAGAGAGTGATGGTCTCAGGCTGGGCATGGTAGCAGTTGATTAGATTGGACTTCCAAAGGGGCCTAATTAACATCTGTCACTCAGCAGGAATGAGTGCTGTGGAACTGGTGAGGTGGCAGAGCCCTGCTGCCATCACTGCTGCCATCTCTGCTGCCAATTAGCTATGAACTCATCAAAAATGCATAGAATATAGAGCAGAAATCATTATTAACCATACATGGAATTGTATTAACAGCTCATTTACAGATTTCACATATATATATAAATTTTTTTTGTATGGACCAATGTCATGTACAGTAAATGTGTGAGAAGATTATTTAAATGTCTCAAAGCAATGTTCCTCAAAGAAAGACCGGAAGGCATATTTCAATCGTCAATGGCTTATTTCCCTGGAAAAGCTTATGTTGCTCAAAAATCTCTGTGTACTTTACTGCATTAAAGTGCAAATGAGCTTCACGCAGGGCACTGGCACAGCCCCATACCATGGCAGACCCTGGATTTTGTATTTGTTGCTGTTAACAGTCTGGGTGGTCCTTATTGTTTTTGGTCTGGAGCATAAAAGATCAGGAATACTGATTCGTCTGACCACAATACACATTTCCTCTGTGACCACAGAGAAGTCGAACCCACCTCTGGACATGGATAGCATAAGGCTTCTTTGTAAGAAAGTAACGTTTTAAGTGCCATTTGGTAAATGAGGCATGAGCAAAAGCCGTGGTTGTGGCATCCCCTGCCATGATAATAACCTTATCACAATTTTTTTTGCATTCCAGTCAAAATCACTAAAACCGTTATCTATCTATCTATCTATCTATACATCCATCTATCCAGCTATCCATCCATCCATTCCGCCTAGGAACTATATTACAATAAAAGACATTATCTTTTGTAATGTGAAATCTTGAAATCAATTAATTTCCCTCTTAAGTATAGTTAATGCATGGAAGAGTCTGTAAAAGGCAGGGCTTTGCAGTAATCAAATGCATTCAGAGAGAAAAGTTTGGATTGGGGAAGGGCGGCAGATAATTAACTCAGAAATTATGGGGGTATAAATAGGGGGCGATCCCTCCTAGAGGGTATGAGCCTGCCTCGTAATGACTGGCTTATTCATTTCATTGAGATTAAAAGGGACCAGGAGCGTGTCCTCTGTATGGATTTCTCCGATTGCTCGTCACAGATGCTGCCTGTGGTAACTTTACACCATTTACAGCCCACTGTCGTTGAGTAAAGCCATAGTACCCCACGGTTAAAAGCCTGGAGAAAAAGCTTGCAGGTACGACTTAAAGGAAGAAGGATAATCGATAAAGTCTTCGTATAAATATGCGATTATGAACTTCAGTAGGTTCGAATGGATTCATTGACTATGGCTTGGTTTTGGTGCCGAGAAATAGGGGTATCGTAGTCTGGGAACAAATTTAACACGATAGGCTGTCTGTTCTGAAGTAAATGGAATTAGGTAAAGACAGGTGGAGTTTAAGTGAAGAGCATTTCAGCAGGTCATATTCAATATATCATAAGTGGGGCTTTTATAGGTTTGTCACAGGCAGAAAAGATGCATAGATAGATGCCTGTGATTCCCAAACCCACAGGAAGGTGCCACCAGGACTCGAACCCAGGGAAGTTGCACTGTACAAAGTCAGATTTATTTTTATAGGATTTATTTCTATATTTATGTTTACAATGAAGCACTGTGTCAAAGCAGCTTTACAATTGTCTATTATCCAATCCCAAGCCCAAACTGGGCAAGCCTAGGGTGACAGTGGCAAGAAAAACTAGTAAGACAAACTTCTTCCTAAACGAAGAACAAAGGACGAAACCTAGACCAATACTTCCTTGAGTATATGTTAGTTGTAAGACTCAAACCAAGGTATCTAATCAATAAGAATATATTAATAGCTTAAGTATGCAGAAGCTAAATAAACAGTAGTAGAGAACGTATATTAAAAATGCATACCTGTCAAGTCTCCCGTCTTGGCCATGAAACTACCGTATTTTACCCCTCTTTCCCGCCGTCCTCCCGTATTAGTATTTTCCCGTAAATTTCCTGTATTATATTATGATTAAAAAAAAACATTCCTGTGCCTCTCCAAACTGAAATGTCACTAACCTAGCGAAGGTGAGGAAGATTGTTACAGAAAATAGGATGTCATTAGACAACAGCACTGTTTGTGCTTTACTCTCATGTAAAATCAACCATTCTGGCCCCGCCCACAAATCCACTCCTTCCAAAAAAGGGTTAAAGGATGCAAAGTTTGCAACAACTCTGTATAATATGTCAATGAATGCCAGAGAACCACATGAGTGAACAGGAGATACTAAAAATGTGTAATGGAAATAAAATGTGCTTCGCTTTAAGACAAGCAATGTGTATATATGCTGAAAATATGTAAAATAAATAAATTGTATTTAGATTCAGATTCAGAAAACTTTATTCATCCCCTAGGGGCAATTGAAGAATATATATATATATATATATATATATATATATATATATATATAAATGTGCTTCAATTTCCGTTTGTGTTTTTATTTAGGCTGTATTATAAGAATGACATATGTAGGAACGTCCACAGCATTTCAGTGTTAACAAATTTAGGCCTATCAGATTCTGATCATCTAATTGTAGTTTGTAGTAAGGTGGTTCACAGGCGTTTATTTTAGATTTCTTGTAAACCTGTCTTAAACTGTAAGGGATTCTGAAACTCGATTGGGTTGGTCGGACGGCTCGAAGCACGCGGGGGAAAATTTCCCTTATTTTTAAATACAAAACTTGACGGGTATGAAAATGAAATATTAGAAACAAAATTTAATACTCTGTAGACTAATCAATTTGAGATAACGTACTATGATGACGAGTGTATAATATATAGAATATAAAAATATGGCATATAACACAATAGTGGAGAAGAATAAAATATTGAATATGCATATTACCAGACTGAAGGACTTTTCGGACCTGAAACTGATAGACTGGAATGATGAGTACATTTTTTTAATTGGAGCCTGTTCTAATTTCTGCATTCCAATCAGGCTGACCAATCATAGCCCGGTTGCCAGGCAGAACAGCTCATCCTTTAAACTTCAAGGCGCAAGATCTTGTATGACAAGCACCTACTCTGGCTATAAAACAAGGATATTGTCAACAGACACCTAAGGCAAGAAGAATAAGAATATATAATAAGAATATGTTTTTAAAACTATAGAGACTGCTATTTATCCGAAAATAATTATTGATTTTAATTAGGCTTACACTTGATCTCTTATATTTACTCATGTCAGCCCACGGCTGTGTTCCCTTGACTGACTCTATATAACTGCCCACATGAGATTTAAAACACAGAAGCTCCTCTGAGAATCAAAAAATGGAATAACCCGCTTCTACCTGAAGGCATTCATCAATCAACACTCTGTATCTCATACCCTTCATGAATCAAGCATATCTTGACTGGAGTCACCCATCAAGACTAAAGCAAGACAAGCAGTAAGACTCTTCGTTTTGCTGCACCCAGATTGTGGAATTCACTTCCCCTGGATGTCTGAATAGCCGAGTCTTTAACTGTCTTCAATCAGTAACTGATGCGTCATGTTTTCACTGTGTCACTGTGCCCCACTAAAATAGTGGTAAAAAGCCCATTTTATCGCAGATTGCTGAGCAGAACTACAGGAGATATCACTCAAATTCACTACAGTCACTACATTTCCCATAATGCCCCAGCATCTTTTAAAAGCATGAACAGCTTACTATTTCAGTCAGAGCCAGTTTCTTTCAGTTTTCACATGGATTAATGGCGATTAAAGTGCACTAAAGCAACGGCATTATTGGTTCTTCATTTCTTCAGTGACTTCAGTGTTAAATCACTAGATTTATTCATTGCTTTAAAAGACTTATTTTTTTATGCACACTTGTGCCCCTTGACTGCTTGGCAAGCAGAGGGGTACATCCACGCCCCTCTAAATTCTGTGAGTGCCCCAGTACAACAAGTAGTCTAGAAATGCTCCTGATTGTTATATTGTAAAAAGCTCCTTTTTCGATGTTATCTTGTTCTGTTGAGCTTATCTCCACGAACTTTTAAGAGAAATGTCGTAGTTGGTGTTGCACTGTACTAGCATGAGGTAACTTCTGGTGCAGAGAATGCAAAACGCTTCTGATTGAGGGCATCCGTTAAATGCTTTACAAGTCCGACGATGCAAAGGAGACTTGATCTATTTAAATGTAAGTGTATTTGCATAGATTATAAAAAGGACCTTTTGCTTAAAGTAACCAATACGCATTTTACTTTGGGACACTAGCAAAAGACCTGTACATTTACATTTACAGAATTCTGCATAGATAGAAAACACAGTCCAACCAGAACCAGATAGGATCTGATGTAGGTAAAAAAACCCACAAAGTTTTTTTTTTTACAGTCTTCACTTAAGTGCTGAGTGAAGAGGTGAGTTTTTAGTCACCGCTTGAAGACAGCAAGAGGCTCGGTCATTTTGACATCCGGTGGAAGTTCATTCCTGGGCTCCACGATGGAGAAGGAGTCTTGATGCTGGTCTTTCTTTCATCTTACCTGGAGGATGCAGTCGAGCCAAGCTCGTGTCTGTGAGGGTACGAGGTACAGAGCGTGGTTTGATTCGAGCCTTTAAGTAAGATGGTGCTGTTCCATTTTTGGCTTTGTAGATGAGCATTCGGGTTTCGTATCTAATGCGGGCGGCTACAGGGAGTCAGTGAAGTGAACGCAGCAGTGGGGTGACATGAGAAAAGCTGGGTAAAGGAAAAATCAAATGAGCTGCTGAATCATTCATGAGACATGAATGAGTTGCAGGGGTCTGATTGTACAGAAGACCAGCCAGAGGAGCATTGCAGTACTCTAGTCTTATTATTATTATTATTATTATTATTAATAATAATAATAATAATAATAATAATAATAATAATAATAATATTCAAAATAATAGTCTTTAAAAAATTATTACTATCGCCTGTTCTTAACGGTCAGGGTGCATGGGATGCCACCTAGGGGTTAGTGCTGCAGCACTGGGGGATGTTTCCATGGCTGACTTCCCCTTTTTCAGTCACAAACAGTGGAGTTTGCATGAAATGCCCAAGCCAGCATTAATCCCGGTTCCTGCAGTGGTAGACTTTCATGTTAACCACTGCATCACCAAGGAACATTATAGTTATGTACAGTATTTATTTTAGATTCTTCATGGCTTTTTTCTCATAATGTCCCATTCATAATGGATTTTTCTCCAACAAGGTCCCATAATCACATATTAGGGCTTGCTTGATACCATTTTTTAATGCCCCGATACTGCAAACTGTATCAATATCTGGCGATACCGATATCAGACCGATACGCTGCTACCACCTCTTGAAACACTGGCGTTGCATACGTTGCACTCGGTAGATTTACTTTTATCCTTGAGCTTAAAAGAACATACAGCTGACACGATGACGATGCTAACCGTTTTAACTCGAGTTCCTCACGTGACACGAGTTCCTCACGTGACATGTTTAAGGCATGTCGTCCAAATTGTGGAAAAGCACAAATGTGATGAAGAAATGCTGATCTCCGATCTAGCGATTTGCCACATATCAGGCTGATACCGATACAGAATATCGGATCGGTAAAACCCTATCATGTACCCTGAACGAGGTGCCAGCCCAGCACAGTAAAGCTTGTTGCTGCAATGCTGGAGGATACTAATAACAATATTAGTAGTTCATTATATACTTATATTATATTTAACACAGTGGCAATGACATTCAACAGTCGTTTGGGCAATCATAGAAAAGCAGTAGGAAAATAAGTGCTTGTCAGATGATAGAAGAATAAAGAAACACAAGAGATGAGTCAGTTTTAATAGCAAAATTGCGGTTACAGTGTCCTAAGCATTGGTTACAACATCTGGACTTATCTTCATGTAACAATGCTTAGATTTCTGTTTACATACTGTAATTATGGTTACGGTTGTACTTTATAAATCTGTTATCTATTCCATTATAATTCACTATTGGCCATTGAAAGAAAGAACGAGAGAGAGAGAAAGAGAGAAAGAGAGAGAGAGAGAGAGAGAGAGAGAGAGAGAGACAGAGACAGAGACAGAGACAGAGAGAGCAGGGTGGGAGGGGGGCCAGAGAGGCAGTGAGAGAGAAAAAGAAAGAAAGAAAGAAGGAAAGAAAGAAAAGAAAGAAAGAATGAAAGAAAGAATGAAAGAAAAGAAAGAAAGAAAGAAAGTAAGAAAGAAAGTAAGAAAGGACAAAATTAGTCTCCCAAGTTTATTTATTATATTTTTTTTGTTTATATATTATTTTTTTTTATTATTATTTTTTTCTATTATAATAATACAAAAGTAAAAAAAAGGTATGGATGATATACATTGCATAAAACAAGAGAAGACAGTAGAAAGTAGAAACCATTAGGATGCTTATTAGCATCATGATGACATTAAAATAACCATTAAATAATAAAGTAGAAACATTGATTTTGTACTCGATTTAAAATGTGGGTCTGGATGAATTTAGACCGCAGTGTGTTCCAGATTCTCGGTGCACAGAGGCCGCTTCTCTACTTTTCTTGGCACGTCCTCTTACTCTTGGCAAGTAAAGGGAGACTCCACGTATGACCTTAAAGTTGGGCTTGGAATACAGTCTGGTATGCATGGAAATGTAGAAACGTGCTAAGCCATTAAGAAATTTCGAAATTACATTACAAAGACTTATAATAAATCCTTTTAATAAAACGGACCATCAGAAGGGTTATATTAATACTAAAAAATACTTTTTTTTGTTTCTAATTAGGTCTAGTGCAAAAAAACGTGGCTTAGTAAAATGTACCACCTGATATGTGTGCCATGCAGGATTAGTTTGGCAAAAAGAGACCAAAAAAAGTCCCCAAATGTGTCCCCATGTGCAAAACAAGATCCATGCTTGCCAATTTATCTGAGGAAGCTCCTGCCTGGCCGGCACAAAACAATGACCTCAACCCAATCCCACAATTAGTTTTACATTTACAGTATTCAGCAGACGCCCTTATCCAGAGAGGCTTACAAAAGTGATTTGAAACACCAGTAACATAATCCATTCTTAATAATCAGGAATCTAAACGAGAATACAATTCTGAAAATTTCATGGTTTTGTGTGTGTGTATGTGATTTTTAAGAGAGAGAGAGAAAGAGAAGGTTGCGGGGGGTGTTAGTTGAGGTAAGTGCGGAATAAATGGGTCTTCAAACGGCGTTTGAAGATAGCCAGGGATTCAGCTGTTTGAACACTGAGGGGAAGTTCATTCCACCACTTAGGAGCCAAAACAGAGAAGAGCCGAGATGAATGCCTTCCTCGTCCCCTGAGAGAGGGGGAGACCAGTCGAGCAGTGCCGAAGTGTGCGAGGTGCAGTGCGGGGTGTGATAAGTGCTGCAAGGTAGGAGGGTGCAGGCCCATTTTTAGCTTTGTAAGCAAGCATCAGTGTTTGATGTGAGCAGCAACAGGGAGCCAGTGGAGAGAGCTGAGCAGTTGTGTAGTGTGTGTAGACTTGGGAACGTTGAATTCTGGATCAGGATGTAAGGATCGGAGAGTACTCAGAGGTAACCCTACTAAGAGAGAGTTACAGTAGTCCAGTCTTGAGATGACAAGGGACTGAACCAGAATCTGTGTTGCCTGTGTGGAAAGAAATGGCCGGATCCTTCTGATTTTGTGAAGAAGGAAACAACACGACCGAGAGGCGTTAGCAATGCGGGAAGAAAAGGACGGTTGGTTGTCCATAGTCACTCCCAGGTTGAGGGAGATTTTGTCCATTGAGAGGAAAAGGTCCTATGATCTAGAATGTTGACTAAGATATTTTGAAAATAAAAATGAATTTGATAATGAAATGCATAACAAAGCACCTGACTAACAATGTTAGAAAAGCAGGAACAAGGTTAGGAGTTTTCAAAAGCTAATACATCTGTAGGTTTGGGTGGACGAGGCTGACATTTTATGTAGTACAATGAATCTTTCACTCTTGAAAGGAAGGCACTTCACTCAAATACGGCCACGGATGGCTATCATCCAGAATCACTTGTAGAAACTTTCTCTTTATCTTGAGTGTCCTGTCCAGCAAATCAATGTTAATCTCAGTTGGGGTTTTTTTTTTTGCAGTGACAGCAAAAGTGGACAGACGATGTAAAGCCTGGGAAATACATTTATTCTAACCAATGTAGTGACACGTGCACTTTAATAATGATCAGATATCTGATTCTTCAATTGATCATGTATACTCAGATCTAGAAATCAGATTAAGAAATCCAAAAAAGAGAACTGGATTTAACCCCAGTAATCGCAGTGCTAATAATCTATTTTGATCGAACTTGGCAGTCTGTGCATGTGCGCAGAGAGTCTAGCGGAAAAAAAAAAAAAACATGGTTGCCAGGTCAGGTTATTCTTTGTGGTTTCACTTTGTTTAGACTTATTTCAGTCTGGCAACCCTCAAAATTAAACATTTGACTGCTGAACAGTTACCAAACACTTTGCGGAGACTCTGATATGAAATACATACTCATGAAAATGAAGAATTGTATTATTTAATATTAAAAGTTGACGTTTAGGTCACATCTTTCTATAAGATTATTGGCTGGTCGCAAAGTAGAAATCCAATTATTGCCTGGGTGTTGTGAGTGTGAAGATCTTTCTTATCATATCGAGACCAGTCTCTTCCTGTTGACACGCCTACCTTTGCACACACCCACTGACCTTTCGATACACCCTTCTGGTTTTCGAAATGCACACTACTCACGTCTTTCCCCTTTTTTCGAACCGTTGTACTAGCGTACCACATTGAGGACCCAGCCATCGTATCGTATGCAAACACAATCGGCTCTGCCTGAATGGTGGTTGGCCAGGAGAGGGCTCATCCCGCAGTGATGCACCAACCCTCGTTGCCCCTGTGATAAACTGCCGTTGTTCCTTTGCAATCATGTTTCAAGATCTAGTGGAAATTCGTCTCATAAGAGACTCCATAATCAGAAGACATAACCCATATAAATGCCCTTTGTTCAGAATGAGACATTCAGCAAGGACATATGGAGCATGTTTGAGGGTCCAAATCCCTCTTGCCATGAAGTATATTTGGCGGAAAGTGTCAGATGTATCTTTTTGCTGCCTTACTGTCAAAGACAAGGGTAACAAGAGTGTATCAGTATGAGCTACCGTAGGCTTTGGCCATATCCTCTGTATGCAACCAGACCATCGTAGAATCCATCAGCAAAGCAACCATTCGTATAACGTGTGAGAAGCCATTCCACATCAGAAATTTATCTCTTCTGGCCCTGCATGTTATTTCAAGGCAAGATTAATATCAGCTTTGCTGTCTCTGCTGTGAATTATAACAGGACACACCAAGGCTGCAAAAAGTATGCAATGTTTTGGGATATGACACACAATCCACGACAAGCATATACATATTGTTATGATGTCAACAGTATACATATGCAGGCTGTGTTGTGGTCTGTGCTGGTCCTCATAGGAACCATTCTCGGGAGGGGATGAAGGGACTGCATGTAAGCTGTTGCTATGCAATCATGGACATGCTATCGAACCCTGCTATTCACATTCTGTTACAAATTCCAGTCAGAAAGACTTTCCGAAGCGCTCATTATGTCTATACCCTTCACTTTTTTAATTTATATTATAGCATTTTCTGGTAAAACAGACAGCTTTGAGATATTAGAGAATGTTAAACCAAGGAAAGAAATATACTGTGAAATTTGACCGTAGAACCACAAAGTGGCCAAATTACCGTCAAATTCCAGAGAAGAAATTTGAAAGAATTTAAGGTCATCTCATAATGGACCAAGTTTACAATTGTACCATGACATTTGACAGTAGACCCCGAGGTGGACAAATTATTACCAAAAATACATAGCAGAACTGTGAACTTTATGGTCAAACTGTGAAAGTTCACATTAAAACTGTCGTGCAATTTACAGTTTTAGTATGAAATCTTAAAGTACATTTTTTCTAGGTAGGGTTAGGGTTACACCCTTGATGGTACAACTTAGCAGATGAGGATTTTGAATGTACAGAAACCAAGTGGGTAACTGCAACTTCTGAGGGAAAATTGAGGATGCCTGAGGATACTGTACAGAACCTAAATACCTCCATGCATAATCATTTTTCATCTAGTATCCAGACTAGAGACAACCCAACAGGGTACTAGAGCCTCTTGTCAGCTTTCAGTTCAGTTTTCCCCAATAAACGTAGTCTTCATTCTTACATCCATACATATAGTTTCATTCCATTCCAAAAACTCCTTCTTGGTATATCATTTTTTTTCAAAGTATATTTTTATCCAGGGCGGCACGGGGGGCTCGGTGGGTAGCACCGCTGCCTCACAGCAAGAAGGTGCCCGGTTTAATCCCAGGGTGGAGCGGCCTAGGTCCTTTCTGTGTGAAGTCTGCATGTCCGCTCAGTTTTTGCATGGGTTTACTCTGAATACTCCGGTTTGCTCCCACAGTCCAAAAACATGCGTGTTAGGTTAATTGGTGTCTCTAAAGTGGCTTTTAGTGTGTGAATGTGTGTGACTGTGTGTGTGCCCTACAATGGATTGGCTGTTGGTTGTTCCAGAGTTGCATGTATGGGCACCAGCTGGCCCACGACCCTGTGTGGAAAGGGAAGATAATGGATGGATGGATGGATGGATGGATTGATATTTTTCTCCAATGTATTCTTCTTTACTATATCGACATTTTAAGCAGTGTGGCATCTTCCATCGTTGCTTACACATTTTTAAAGTTATTTACCATGCTAACACTAACTAGCGTAGATGGAAGTGCGGCTACCGCTAGCTATACTCAACCTCATTTCTTATGCCTGACATTAATAACCCAATGCCTGATATTTTTATGAACGTATCATTTTTGCAGGAAAATATATCTTTTGCTGTACATTCAACAACATTGTATCTTCACTAGCTCTTCACTGTTAAAGCAAACTAAAAATAGCTAAGTATGTGTATGTGACTCTGCTAGCTAGACTCAGTTTAACATGCTTGTCTTCAGAAATGGATCCTGAGGCTAAATTCGAATTCCATTATGACCTTGTAAGTTGTAAGTCTTTTCTAGCATATATTAAGCTATATATGAAGTTATTTCGCGAGCTAACACTAGCAACGCGGGGTTAGAGTTGGCTACTTCTCTAGCGAGTGTCAGCTTAAGATGTTTCACTTCAGGAACAGACGACTTCTGAATCCTCCACAATCATATTCCTCAGGGCAGGGCAATACGTTTCTTTCTTCGCTACATTTAGATTATCAGCAAACATATTCAGTGATTATGCTCTTACATTTAATACTGAGCTAGCTGATAGCAAATGTAATAAAGCAGATCAGTAGTAATGATTCTTGAGGCTTCACCTTATTCCATTTTGGTCTTAGACCATTAAATACCTTTTTACTCCACAATATTTCTTCACAACTGCATTAAGACGTTCCGATATCTTCCACTTTTGCAGCTTAGGTAAGAGTTGACAAGCATTCTAGCTTGTCTTAGGCTTAGATACTTTTGGCTAAGTGGCCAGCCAAAAGGTATCTAAAACCTAAGGCTAAATTATTACTACAGATAGCTTCAAAGTTCTACCAATCTAATACTAACAAAACTTGGTAAGACATCTCTGTTGTTACAGTAGCAGATGCTTCACCTGAGGACCGGATGTCTGATATTTATTGTAAACTCAGCTGGCCATGTGAATCTAGAGATTACAGTCTTTTTCAGTGTCTGCACTTCAGCTGAAATACAATGGTCTGTGGCTTTTGAAGTATCTCTTGAATTTCATTTACCTGTACGTGTATTGTAGGAGGACATCCTGAAAATGAACATGCCTGAGTTAATACTTTACACTCAATTCTCCAATTAAATTCAATTAGCAATACAGATAATCAGACAGATCTACCTGTCCCGGAATTTCTCACAGAGTTCTAGTGGCTTCCTGATGCCTGCAAATTATTCACACTATCAAAATTCTTGAAGGGCCAGCACAGTGGCTCTGTGGGTAGCGCCGCTGCTCACAGCAAGAAAGTCGTGGGTTCAATCCCAGGGTGGAGCGGCCTGGGTCCTTTCTGCGTGGGTTTACCCTGGGTACTCTGGTTTCCTCAAGCAGTTATGTTAGCTGTTGTGTTAGCTTGATTGGTGTCTCTAAAGTAGCCCTTAGTGTGTGACTGTGTGTGTGTGTGTGTGTGTGTGTGTGTGTGTGCCCTACGATGGATTGACGTCATGTCTAGGGTTGTTCCTGCCCTTGCGCTCAGAGTTGCCAGGTGGCCACCGGCTGGCCCGCGACTCAGTGTGGATTAAGTGAAAGATCAATTCTAAAGTTCTCTGGATGGGCTATACTGCTTTAAGAAATCAGTAACACATGCTTGAGCTAAACTATACAGCTTTATTATCATTAGAAGATTTGTACTACTAAGGACTGTGGTATTTAGTGGCTAGCATAACCCATAAAAGCAAGGATTCAGCAGTGTGCATCTTTGGGTATGTTTTGCTTAAAATTCCCTTGTGTGAATCTCAGCTCTATAGGTTATACAATGCAAGAGAATTAAGGGCCTTGCACCCTGTGGTGTCACACGGGCAGTGCTTAGACTTGGACCTTCAACCATTTCACTAACAGAATGGAGTCTTAACCGGATACACCAGATACACTCATAGGCCACTTTATTAATTACAGACCAGGTCGACCAGGTTATAGACCACCCACTTTTGGCTTCAGAACTGCCTTAATTCTTTATGACATGGATTCAACAAAGTTCTATAAACATTCCTCAGGGAGTTTAGTCCAAAGAATGGAAGCATTCTTCCATGTTGTTTACATTCATCCATATGCCACAGCAGAAATCAAGACTCGTCAGACCAGGCAAGATTCTTTAAGCTTCCAAAGTTCAATTTTGCAGAGTCAATGCAAATTGTGGCCTCATCTGCCCATTCTTAGCTCATGGTAATGTGGTACCTGGATTGCTCTTCTCCTGATGAAGCCCATCTTCTTCAAGGTATGATGACGTGACGAGTTGTACTGGGTGGTTATCTGAGTTACTGTTTCCTTTCCTTTCAGCTTCGGCCAGTCTGGCCATTCCCATCAGACCTCTGACATCGACAAGGCATTTTCATCCAATGATCTGCCCTCACTGGATGTTATTCTTTTTCAGACTCTTCTCTGTAAACCCTAGACATGGCACTGTGTGTGAAAATCCCCATGGATTAGCAGTTTCTGAAACACTCAGACCAGCCTGTCTACTACCAAATACCATGCTGCATTCAGAGTTAATTAAATCACTTTTCATCTAGTTCTCATGGTCAGTTTGAACTTCAGTGGCATGTCTTGGCCATTTGAACGGGGCTAAATGCATTGCGTTGCTGTGATTGGCTGATTACATATTTGCAGTTACAGGTGTATCTAAAAAAGTGGACATCGAGTCTATTTGTTAACATGTGTAGCGACCATGTGGTTCACAAATCAAAACTAGCACGCATGGGACAATGTTGACATTAAAGAGGCCGGGCCACGCGGTTCCTTTAGCTAGTCATGCTCTTTCGGCTTTTCCAATCAGCGCTCTTAGCGCTCGGAGGCTCCGCCCGGCGCGGGCTGTGTGTGGTTGAGCGGGGAGCCTGGCTACCAGTGCGCGCTCGGGCTGTTCTGCTGCTGTGCGTGTATCAGTGAGGGAGAGAGAGAGGACCGTACAGCACACACATACGCACACACACGCGCACGCAGGCACACGCAGCCACACAGATCCGCGCGCGCACACACACAGGCACGCACACATATAGACTGACGCGCACACAGGCGCTCCGCCGGACCTGCATGCAGCCTGACGCATAAACCGCTCCGGTTCCTTCCCACCCGCTACAATGGACCTATTCGAGTTGGACTTTTTCAGAGAGTGGGAGCTAGAGCAGCAATGGTAAGAGCGACTGGGCTTTTTTTACGCTTCTCTGCGAGGTCTTTGTGGAGCTTTAGGTGGAAACGCCGAACTGACGTGGTGCGCATCGCTGTCAGACCGGCACCCGTTAAAATAGCAAGATAAAGCGGACAACGTAACGTGAGAGACGGTCTGTGTAATGCGATGCGATGCGATGCATGGGAATCTCCAATGGAGCTGTTTTACATGATCACATGTTTGTTCGAGAGATAGAAAGTGTCAGCTTCGGCTCTGACTGCCACCTCACACTGGAGCTCCAAGTTCTCGGCTTCCCACCAGTCCACGTAGTTGCTCTCATTCACTAGACTTTCCTCCGCTTTACTCACCATCCGTGCCTCCAGCCATCCGTACGATCTGCTTGGTTCTTGTTCTAAGCAACATGCTGAACATTGTTGTGCTGCTTTTCTGCTTGGTTTTGGTGTCTGGCTGCGGTCTGGTTTGATTTCGTTATGTTAAGTTGTTTGTTGGCTTGGAAACAACTGAAAGACTGGGTTTGATC
>JAUZST010072624.1:0-21600 GCA_034779995.1 Parotocinclus haroldoi
AATATCGGTATGAATGGTTTTAAAGATGCCAGAATGAGGTAAGACAAAGCAAATAATTCAATTTTATCCCCACTTGTCCTGGCCAGGCATGCAGGGAAGGGTCTAACCAGAAATACACAAAGCACAGCCAGAGGAACACCCTCTATTGGCAGGGTGCCAATAGAATGTAGGGTTTTGTATACAGACCACCCAAATAATGTTGCAAGCCATACTGAGGATTTAAAAGCAGGACCTCAGAAAACAATGGAACTGCCACAAGGTAGGGGTTTGACTGTAATGTCATTGAGCCAGTATAGCACGTGTGCCATGTTGCTACCACTTTAATGCAGAGATACAGTCATGTTCTGATGATCTGGCTCTTCTTTCTTAGGGGATTCAAAGGTTCATAGAATACAGACTGTTTGAAAGAGGACTTAAGGAGGCCGTTTATACAAATTATAACGACCGCCACTGAACATAACAGAAAGGGGTGGTTTATGACACAAATTATTAGCCACCGACAAAGCAGTCTTGAGATCCCCGCCATAGCCTCAACTCATGTGACCCTAATAGCTAACACGATGGCAGCATGGGCCAACAACCCGCAAACAGTTCATACCTTAGAGCCTAAAAACCTTAAGACTCATGTGTGGGTCAAGGAATTTCAGGGCTACCTCCAAGACGACAACTCCACTAGAGGAAGAAGCCTTTCAGCTGAGACGATGCCTTCATTAACCAAGAAGTTCAGTTAGATTAAACTACAAAACTCGTTTTGTGTTCCTGAATGTCCAGGGATCAAACAGCACCATTGCCACTATTAGGTCACCGAGCAAAGCTCTTAGCCAAAAAGTCACTCTGGATACTAGTGTCTATTAAATAGCTAAACATTGACAATAGGCAAGTATTAGCCCCATGACAAAGTATACTAGTAGGATTCATATTATCCAGGTACATTGATTTCCTTTCAGACAGAAAAAAACTACACACCTCACTGATCAGGCCAACAGAGTTTCACAGATGACTGCAATACAAAACAATTTAAACACTAAAAGAAAATTTGTCCCATAAGCATTGTTTTTAATGTAGCAAACTACTATATTAGTTCAGGCAGAAAACTTTCATTGGAGAATGAACTAGCCCAAATTAATTCACTAGAACACTCCAGAATGCTTGCTCACTGACAAATTCATACTTGCACAATTACATGTGAGATATCTGTATGACATAAAACCCCATTCCGCACAGTTTTATGTGCTTGCCTTTTCTTTCAATTTGAGCCTTGGCCTAAAACCTTTTCGCTATCTTTTGCCTGCTCATTTGGAAAATAAGTCATTCTGACTTGTTCCTCATCCAAGATAAGAGAAGACTGAAACTCTAATCAAACTAGCACATTATTCCCATAAACATAGAGCACAAATTTTCCTCCCACGGAGCTTGGGCTTGATTACATTAATATCTGGTTTGCAGTTCTGACTCAAGAGTAGAAAAACATTCTGATAAATTCAAGTTCGGCATCGGGTGCTAAATTAAGATAACTATATGCTGCATGTTCTCAACTACTGGATCCCACATGGGGTTGGGTGTCAATTCTGGTTATCGATTTCAGGTCTTAGCAATTCAAATTTTCGATTCCAGAGCAAACAATCAAAATATTTAGGTGAAAGTTTTTTTTTTCAGCTTCAAAAGCATCCAGTCCAGGATCAAAAAGAATCACTTTACATTACACTCTTCTTTCCCCATTAATACATACACTGCTTACAAAAAAAATAATAAAATGCCCCCTAATTTTTGTAAGCAGTGTATTATTAGGAAAAAGCTTAAAAGAGGCTTAACGTTCTTAAGCAGTGACTTTGGAAAACCAAACTCTCAGTTACTACTCGTGTCAAGTACTCTCTAATGCTGAAATGCCAGACATAAGTAAATAGGTTTAACTGGAACGAAAATGTTTACGTAAAAATGATCCCTTCCCTTTTGGATCATAGGTTCATTATTTCAGCAGTAAAGATTACTTATCAATAGTATTAATTACATAATTGAGATAAGTTTCCCTAGGTTGTTTGAGTGCATTATGCCATGTAAAGCTTTGACCACATTAAGTGTTTTGGACGGTCTGGGCTAATAGCATTTGCACTAGAAGACCGCAGTCAGTCAAACATTCAAACATGGTGCAGTACTGGAGCATTTTATGCTGGTGCTTTTATGCTGGTGCTTTTATGCTGGTGCTTCAGATGCTTTGCCACTTTAGAGGTAAAACTGTTACTTTATAACAGATCATGTTATTTAGCTTTTTTTCTGAAAGTGGAGCTAAACTTTTAAGCTCAGATTTCCACTAATGGTACAGCAGAGCATACCAAAACAAAACTTGGTGATGATGTATGTATTGATACTACAGATACAGATGTAGAGGACGTATTGGCATGGCACTGAAAGGTGGGTTCAGAGGCCCTTCACATTTAGTGAGAATTCGGAGCATGCTGTGAATGTTGACCCACAACACGCACAAATTCTTTATTCACTAGGCAGTTAGAATGCATTAAATTATTATTATACGTAACAACTTATTGTTATTTAACATATAAAAGCTGATTTCATTTTTGCCCGAAAGCACTGTACATATAAACGCATGATTGGGTGATTTTTGGTGTGAGACACCTGACTGGCCCACAAAGAACCCTTACCTTAAGCCCATCAAACAACTCTAGAATTAACCACAACAGTAACTGAAAGTCAAGCTGTTGCATCCAAGTGTCTGATCTTACAAATGCTCTTCTGGACAAATGGGCAAAACTTCCCACAGACGCACACCGATATCTTTTAAAAAGCTACAGCTGCAAGGGCGACGAACTACATATTTATGACTACAGATTTAGCATGGGATATCATCCAAGCTCCTGTAGGTGAAACGTGCAAGTGTCCCAATACTTTTGACCATAAAATTGCATCTGTAACTCATAATGAACACTTGAAAACACAAGCCTGGAGCCTGACGTCTTCACAGAGCATGGCCGAAATCCAGGCCTCATCCAAGAAGATTTCTCAACTCGTGTACTGTGCAAAACTAACCACTTTTGGTGGCGTCTGAAAAAGATTGTTCTCCACACAGTTCCACACCCAACCCATACACAATTCATCCTGGAACAGGTATGAGCAGATCCTATAATCAGTTCACAATGATAATAAGAGCGAACTGGCATAATGTAGCTCGAGTATCTCAGTCAGACAAGAACACATTTAGATACAGGAAATAAACACGTTTGTGTAAATCCTTTCTACTGAGCTCTGCTATTTCAGCAACACTCACTTATAAAATATTCATAACGTACAACACTCGCACATCAGGATTCTCTATAGACAAAAAGTGGCAGTTGAATATGTTGCACTGAGTACCCCAGTAACTCTCGATATGACACATTTATAGGTTTCCGCTTCCAACAAGTCAGTTCATCGGCTTTCTGCCCTGCTGTCTTTAAATAAAGTCCACAGAGAATTGGTTTGCTGACACTGATCGAGAATGTGGCTGGCTTGCACAGAACCTTGACCTCAACTCCAACAGACACTTTGAAAATGCACTGGAATGCCAAAAGGGAGGATGTCGTGTCTAAAATCAGAAACCTATATCACAGTCATATTCCAAAATCAAGTATAAAGACCTTTTAGAAGAACATTCTGTTGTAGGAGCATGATGGAGGTACAGGACAAACTCCACACTAATACCCATGTTTTGAATGTCATTTTTAGGGTGTTCACAAACCTTGTCTAAATAAGCACAGATCACAACATTTAGCACACCCCCCTAATCCAGAGTTGAGGTAGGCTTAACAGTGACAGAGCTAATATCTGAACTCGCTGCCCTTGGATTAGTGTACCAGAGCCTGAGATTATACAGTAGGATGTCAGTTTAAGTCGTTTTAGCAAATGCCCTTATCTGGTGTTTAAGAAGAATAGTTAACGGTTGGAGTATTTGCTCAAGGGCCCACAGTGATAACTTAGTGGAGCTGTATAACCTTTGGATTAGTGGTCCAGATTTTAAAATACTAAACAGTTACTGCAGTCAGTGTGCAATCAGCGTTTCTTCCCATATAGCACAGTTAAAAGGAAATAGATAAAGCAGAGGAAATGGAGACAAAGTAGTGAGCGAGGAGAAATAAGCAACCTTAATTACATAGCGGGAGTGTTAGTGAGTAAACACTTAATACTGCTTCGTGGGAAATTTGGATAAAGACTTCACAACATCCAGGCTGTTGGGCAGGGAAGCACTGAAACAAAATCAAGGCAATCGCCATACGACTGCTAGACTCCACTTATCAAACTCTGAATCCTATGTGAATTCCCGCTATAACAGTTTTTCATTTAATCCCCTAGCCCATCAACCTGCTGTAATGAAAAGCAAACATTTAGAGAGCTCTTACCTAGGGTTGTGTGACACAAAACAGAAGACAGATATATCATTTTCCATACTGCACACCCCTAATCTAGCTTCATCTTACACACCCAATTTACATTTTGGTTAGTACTAATTGAAAGGGTTTTTTTTGGCATTAAGTCTTAGAAGAAATGACTGTAGAGAACTTGTACCAATACATATGCATGCTCACACTGTGTTACACAGGAGGGCAGGAGGACGATTTGGAGTTAATATCATGCTGGAGGAAAGTTCAGTACATCAGGTAGGGATTTCCCCATATGAGAAAACGAAGGCGGCTCACGCTATCCGATGTCAGACACACCCCAAATTAGAGCAGTCATTTAACCTAATACAGGTCTTTGGAATGAAGGAAGGAAACCGTTTTCTCCACAGTGAACCAACACAGACCCTGGGAGAACATGCAAGCTAACGCATAGACCTGCGTTAGCCTAGCGATTAAGATACTGGACTCTAGACCTGATGGTCCAGGGTTCAAGTCCCACCTCTGCCAAGTTACCACAGTTGGGTCCTTAAGCAAAGCCCATAACCCACCATTACTTGAATTGTAAGAGTTTGCAAGTCACTCTTGATAAGGGTGTCTGAGAAATGCTGTAAATGTAAACCGGGGATCTCTAGAGCTGTGAAGCGACAGGTTTATTATAAAGTCATAATGCAAGTAAGTTATGACAGGGATATGTTCTGTCAAAATCATCAGTGAATTTATTGTAAATCTAGGCGCTTAAGTATCAACCACAAGTATTAACCACAAAGTATTAAACATCATGTATTTCCCAAAGTATGCACTGCAAAGTTCCTCATTTAGAGCAGCAGAGAGCTGGAGGGGAAAAAATTATTCAGACTACAGTATCTGATGAATATACTTTAAGTGTATTACTGTATTCCAATATCCTAAGTTATAATAGCATTAAACAGGGAGTACCTGTAGACTATAACCAAAATGTTATTATATTGTAGGTTGTAAGCAATATCACCATCAATCTACCAGTTCTCATTAAAACTATACAGACTCCATACATAAACCAGTAAAAGCAGCTACTTGCTACACACTCACAACAGACAAAGCTTTACCAATTTATTACTCTAGTTTGAGCACGGGGGTTTGTATAGGCTCTACATGCGCTTCCAACAGTTCGCATAACCTAAAAATGATACTTATTTAGTTCCAAGAAATATTAGGTCCAACGGAACAGAACTTGACTTTTGACTGTGACTTTGGAAACTTAAGCACTGATGCTACCGTTCTTCACAATTCAGACTAAAATTTCTTTACCTTCAGCTTATGAAAAATGAGTTTGTTCCTTCCTACCACTGAAGATTCACTGCTCACTTGGTCTCAAACGCATTAGCAAAAAAAAGTGGCTCTGTAGTTTCGTCCACTTGTGCAGCAGAGTTCCACAGTACAATACATAGCACCATGTTGAAAACTTCATAACAATAACCGAACGGTGCCAATGTTTTACACTGCAGGAAGCAGGAAGAATAAACACAAAAGCTTTTAGTAATCGACACTAACTCGACTGTACACAAAACTCTATTAGTTACATTCCGTGTTTCACACTCCCTAAAACTGTTTATACGATCATGAATCAGATGATCTTTCAGTACATTACACGTCAGCAGTACATCCTGTGATCACAGCAATCCTTAATTAAACACATCTGAAAAGTGAAATACAAATATGAAGCCTCGGTAAAGCAACAAAGTAAAACGATATATGCTTCGTTTCAAATATCATGTAATACACTGTCCACTAATACACTATTACAGCCACCATCTAGTTTGTACACTCATTGTCCATCTCACCGGTTCCTCTTACAACAAAGAAGCAATTATAGACGGTTTCTCTACATACTTGATTAGTTTCTAATCTGGTCAGAACCCCACAGGATCTCCACAGATCGGGTACCATTTGGGTCATGGACCATTGTCAACACTACAATGACACTTATGTGGTGTCTGCCTGTTAGTGTTGTGCTGGTATGAGTGTAACAGAGCAGAGCTGCTGGAGTTTTTAAACACAAATCTTAAAAAAAAAAAAGTGTGATTTAGGTATGGACACAGTTAAGCAGGGGCCCTTACCAGTATCATGTTCTATTAAGTATGGTCCCTTCCCACCTGCCAATTTGGAAAGTTTTAGAATAGATAAACTTTTTTTTAAAGATGACTGAAAATGCCATGTTCAAAAAGCAAACAAGAATCTGAGAAGCTATTGATAAAAAGTGATGCAAGGCCTGAATAACCAGCCCTGATTTAAGATAATTTGTCTGGCTGAAGGGAAGCTTCAATGTACATCTGACGTATGAAGTTGGGATAAGTTGTTGCACAAACAACACAGCCTTGTGTTGCAATGGGCATTTTCACACTTCATCCGGTGATGTCTGCCTGACAATGAATAGTAAATGAGTAGCTGAATTTGGGAGTGAATGTGCCATTAGGATTTGCTCTGACTCACAAACTGAAATATGCCTCTTGTTAATCATGTTGCTCTCAACAATATATAAAAAATATATCACATTTCACAGTCAATATATTTAAAAAGTAGACAGGTCAAGGTTTATGGTTTATAAGGTGTGTTATTACTAGGAAAAAAAATCTGTTAAATTATGAAAGTGTTTTTAAAATTAGTTCCGTTTTATCTCCAAAGGGTTAACTAGCAAACACTATTCTGCTTGCTCATTCGGCTCACACTGACCCTGACTAAATTTGCAAAGACAAACTTGGCACATCTCGTTGAAAAAAAAAAGAAGCTGGAAAAGGCTGGGTCAATTTAGTGCTAGTAAACAGTCTTACGTTTACATTTATGGCATTTAGCAGACGCCCTTATCCAGAGTGACTTACAACTAATACAGTCTCACTATTCAAGCAATGGTGGGTTAAGGGCCTTGCTTAAGGACCCAACTGTGGCAGCTTGACAGAGGTGTGATCTGAACCTAGAACCATCGGATCCAGAGTCCAGCACCTTACCGCTAAGATATTAAAGGGAAAAAAAAAGTGATCCCCCCCCATCTTTTCTGTCAGCTATTATCTCAACTTACTATGTGAACACCCACTACGCTGACAGGAACAAACCAATTTAATTGACCATTAACATCCCCTCATTTCCCTTATTTCCCCTCATGTTTTATTGAACAATATAAAATAGCTTAAACATGACTACCCTGTATGCTTCTATTTGTCCCCAACAACAATAACAAATGGCACACAGTTCTCATCGCTATTTTAAAATAGCAGATTTTTGTTATATGATGGCAAGGTATTACTAACGCACAGGATAAATGCATCAGATGTATAAAGAGCGCTCAGGTTTGCTTCTGTGTTCAAAGGAAAATGTGTGTTCTTTCCATCGTGTGTGGCTTAGGCTTATTATAACCCAGTCTTATTAGAAAATTGACATTGTACCCACAGTGCTGAAAAACATAACCTAAATCGGTGCTCTGAGTACTCTTGCTGTAAAAATCTCCAAAACCTATTCAGGCATGCCAACACAAGACCAAAAAGTACCCAGTCTAAGCCTGAGACAGTGTTTTGTTGGAAAGAGTTTTTTCTTTACTTATTCCAACCAGGATCCCACACAGCCATATCTAACTCTGATAAGCCTTCCTTTGTGATGAACTGAACTACAGTGAGAGTGTGTTGGTGCTAATTACATTACAGAGGAAGTGGTTCATGTTCGGTAGACAATGACAGGAACGCATTGCTTTAATGTGCATTACTGCTATATATATATATATATATATGAATGAATGTACTGACATCCTAAAAACTCTATGCACACAAGACACAAGTGGATTTTCTTGTTCCTCAAAAAGTACAGGGAGCTGTAAAACACTAAATAAGTTATCCTCACGCCACTCAGTGCAAAAAAAAAAAAAAAATCATCAAACAGTACTTTTCTACAATGTTAATAAAACTCAATCCTTCCTTAACAGGGTACTTAATTTTGACTAGTCTCCTAGCACCTCAAAAATAGACAAAAGGAACACTTCTCTGGTAGGTTTTTTTCATGTGCATAATCAGACCTCGGCAAATGATGTGTAAAAAAAAAAAAAAAAAAAAAAGCAGCACGCCTGGTTTTCAATTTGCCACAGTTGAAAATGCACCCTGCTAAAGATGCACTTATTTCTTGGCAGATTCCAAATTTTCATTCCGAGAATTTTAAATGACAGCATACAGAAAAGTTTTTGTTTAATGTTTCTTTAAACGGACGCACCTTACATCACAACATATCAATGTGCACTAGGTTACAGGACAACATTTATTCTCAAAAGTAAGTTGGGCAATAGCTTGTCTTTTTCAAATAAAAAAAAAATTTCACCAGGTAACAAGTGAAAAATCAAGGAACCTTTATGTCGTTGTAAACAATTAGGCCTAGTGCAGTCACCGTATGGCCAATCATGAGCAGTGCATCTCTACAGCCCACTACTGAGTTCGCTTCACTGGCTCCCTGGCTGGATGCATTTGATTTTATGCTCACCTACAGAGCTAAAACTGGATCATCCCCTTCCTACTTAAAAGTTAAAATCATACCTCTCTGCCTTGTAGAAGACTAAAGCTCGGCTCAGCCAGATCCACTACTCCAGATCAAAGGAAGATAAGCAACCAGACTTCTCTTTGGACTGGCACCCAGGAGACGGTCCAATGGCCGAGCCCCCTGCTGTCTTCAAAAGGCGACTAGTGATGCACCTTTTTGCTGAGCACTTAAGCAAAGACTGAAACTGCAGTTACGCATTTTAAAAAACAAACCTCTTCTCCATGCCTGTTTTTACTATTTTTCAACATCAGCTCCTAACAGAGTTTGCGTTTGAGCTGTAGGCAATTTTTACAAAGCACAAGGTGGGACAGCAGGCTGGTGCAAGCGGTTAGTGTAGTCATTGTATACCTTTCGATATCACCAGTTCAATCCTGACCTCGGACTACATCGGTCTCAAATTTGCATGGACTCCCCACAGCCTGGCGAGTTCACATTACTACAGGTACATTGGTTTCTTTTCACATTTTAAACACCTCAATCAGATTAAATGGCTGCTGTAAATTGCCCCAATGTGAGTGTGCTTGACCAGAACTGTTATTTTACTTCTGTAACAAATGACGCTGGCTTTATTTAAAACACACAAATAAACAAAGCAAAAACTAACATGTAGTCATACAAAGAAGAATAGAAAGTGTCCCTGCATAAAGGATGTCTGAGCACTGAGCGAATTTCTTTGGCCACCACTAGATAACATAAATCACTGCTTTAGCGATGGCATACTGACCATATAAAATTATTTCTCAAGGATTCTTAATCAGAAATCTTTTAAAGGACAGCAGCCAAAAAGATAAATAAATAAAAATAAAATCACATCAACAAAGTGAAAAGGCAAAGAAATGCTAAAGCACACAAATCTTGAAGGAAAATGAATGGAAACTCCAGGACCTTAAAATACTTCTTAGGGAGGCACTGGCTCGCAATACATGACCCTGCCTATGACACATCCTCCATAAAGCTCCATTTTGGTCTCATCTGGCCACACGACCTTCTCCCATGCCTCCTTTGGATCATCCAGATGATCATCGGTGAACTTCAAACTGGCCTGGACATTTGCTGGCATGAGCAGGGGGAGCGTGCGTGCCCTGCAGGATTTTAATCCATGACCTCGTAGTGTCATCGGTCATCTTTGAGACTGTGGTTGCAAGTCTCTTCTGGTCACTGACCAGGTCCCATGTAGTTATGGGCCGATTCCACTGTACTGTAAGCCACAGCACGAGTGTGGCCATTATTTAGTGTTCGTAGTAATGAACTTGCTCGTACCAATCAGCAAGTTCGTCAAACTCTTCCATATGCCCCCTGGGCTGCTTTTAACGAGCTTGGCACTGGGTTGGAATTAAAGGTTAGGGACTGAAACAATGCACTGCAGGCTCATTAACACGTCGGGTTAAAAGAAAGACAGCACATTTGCATTATTTACAGTGTTCTCTTGTTAAAGCCAGCAGTAACTTGGATTTGACAAAATAAGAGGCACTGAGCCAGTGAACCCTCCAACAGCGACCGTCAACCCTCAGCTTTCTTTTCAAGGTTCTCACTACGCTCTTCACTTTAACTAATGAGTACACAAATACAAAGGATGATAATAATAAAATAATAAAAAAGACATTACTAATAGAAATAATTAAGTCGTTTTATAGTTAACTTTAGAAAAGTTTTACACATTTAACTACAATGCTCACAAAATTTAGAGGGTACTTACTAATGGGATATTATATTAAGAAGTATCCCCTATCTTTTGCAAGCAGCTTCATTCAGTTGTGTGGTGTAAAGCATGCTGCCACTGTACATTTGAGCAGTGCATATGTGCCCTGTGGTGTGGTGAATCCCGATGGATAACTGGCAGTCTGACGGACCAGTCTGAATTTGGCAAATGTCAGGAGAATGTAACCTGAATATGGGGTTGTTTTTCAGTGGTTGATCTATGCACTTTAGTTCCAGTAAAGGGAAATCTCAATGCTTTAACATAGCAATACATTTTAGACAAAGGTATGCTTCCATCCTTGTGGGAACAGTTAGGGAAGCCCCTTATCTGTCCCAGCATGACTTTGCCCCAGTGCAAATGTGTCTGGTGGGAAAGGAGTCCTGACCTCAACCCCACTGAACATCTTCAGGATGAACTAGAATGGCGATTGTCAGTGAAGACGCAAAGAAATATTATCTACTGTGCTAAATCATCAAGACTGAAGCAGTAAAATGAGGTGAACGCGATATTTAACATTTTAAATGCCTAAAAGCGCTTCAATTTTTATTAAAGATACAAAGATAATAATGGCTGGCTTGTACCGTACTCTATCACATACTTTCATATTAATATACATGCTTTTATTAATGGCAATGTTAACGGCAAATAAAACTGTTCAAAAATGCGATATACTACTTTTTTTTTTTTTTTTTTTTTAAAAAGGTACTAGTTTGGGTACTCATTACTTATAGTACTCATAGCACACAACCCACTTTTATTTTTTATTACCAGCATGGACTGTATGAATATTTACTTATTTAAGTATGTAAAGGAAACGGCTAATATGAAAGAGGAACTCACTGGTCATGTCTGGTGTCTGGGACACTGCGGTCCATTCGGAGCTTATCGCTTTCCACCTGGTTGAACTTGTTTCGGGCGTAGGGATCCTGACCTGGCTTCACCACTGTTGCCCCGACATACAGGTCTTGATCAAAGTCCTGCCACCTGACTTTGCCTATAAGCAAACAAAAATGCACATGCACACATAAATATACAGAGCACAAGCAACTACAGCCCCTGCACAATGATTGGCAACCCTTATAAAGATGAGTAAATGGAGTTAGAAATTAACCTTTCGTTTCATACCTTGCATAAAAAAAATTTAACCTTTAACTAAAATAAATACAGTCTGAGAAATTTTTTTGTTTTTAAGTGCAATTATTGGAAATCCGGTAAATAATAGTATGTACTAAATTTCTCAATAAAACAGCATTTAGTCTTTCTCATCATCAGACTCTTCCTCTCCACAAAATCTTCCCAGAATGTCCCAGGTCCTCTCTGGACTTTTCTCTTCAGCCCACAAATGTCCAGTGAGGTTTAGGTCAAGGTACTGATATGTTTTTCCATTTTATTTAACATTGTCACTTTCAGCAACAATGACTATTCTTGACAAAAAAAAAGGTGAAGTCAAAACTAGTCAGTCACATTCACACCAGGTAAGTTTAGAACAAGCATTTATCCTTATGCATGCGTTTGATTTTTAAAAAGAAACTAGACCACATGGACACGGTCAGAACGCGAAAACTCCACACTGGTGGAGTCCAAGATCAAGGCTGAACCAGGGATCCCTGGAGCTGAAAGGCACTTGCATGCGTCACAGTGACACTCCAGATCAGGGGACTGGGATAGCCATGGCAGAAACTTGATTTTGTGTTTAGTATACCAGTTTACATCAACCTGGATCAGTGATCTTCAGTTATGTGTGTCCCTTTCCCCATCCTGCTTACTGTTCTCGTACAGCTAGGTTTGTCACAGTTCCAGTTGACTGGCATTTAATTATTGTTTTAAATGTATATATGTATATTTTCAAGTGAGCATCTATTGTGTCAGCCATTCACTCACACATAAAGGTCAAGACACTTTGCTCATTTGTGAATTCTCTGTTCTATTATCTTTCCAAGAGATTTTAACCTTTGTGTCGCCTTAGTTGTGCCCCTGTGAGGCTGGTAGTCACGGATTACTGGTGCAAAGTTACTTAACACACTGATCAGCTAAAAAAAATGAATACAAATAATGAAAAAATCAGTTGATTAAAGTGTGAGACTAAGCCAAGTCACCAAAAGGACATGGTTGTATGACCCTTTTCATTCACAGACAACACGTGTGTCAATAATTGTGTACGTTACACAACTAGATGTTGGACATGCTGACAGAAAACACGGACTGTCAAAAAGACTGACGTTTAGTCAGAGTCATTGCAGTCCCGTGGCATCAACATTATGGTAAAGCATTTACGACCACATCTACCCTTCTCAAACAAAACAGCAATTTGGGCTCGAGTGTCAGGAACAGCAGGTGTGTCTGCCATTGGGAAAATGGAACAAGACGCTGCAATGGCACTTAGCCTCTGAAACATATGGTAAATGTAATTCAGTAATCTATCATAACATAAGCCTGATAATCATTATCAGTGCTTTAATAAGCTTCTCTGTCTGACAACTGCCATTATGCCTCTAGCAACCAGAACGGAGTTAAAGCAAATATTAAACAAGAATTATACAACATATAGACATTTTAAATTATGACATTATAGCAGGAAAATATACAGTTCTGAACTAATAATAGGTGTTCATTAATACAGATCTAAAGTACATCAGAATCAAATACAGTACAAAAATGAGTGGATATTTCATTATGGGATATTTCATTTTGAAGTATCCCCAAATTTTTGTGAGCAGTATAGTTTTTTACTATGTAAACATATATAAACTATAGTACAACGTTTTATGTTTCGTAGCATGGATAGAAAATCAGGATCCTATCCAGGGATGAGCCACGTTATAACGTGTGTGCAAAAGGACCAAAGACGTATTTGCATCAGATTTCAATCTGATTGCTTAAGCCACTTCAGGAGGAGGTTGAGAGAGACACTGACCTCATTTACCCACATTATTTCACACTTCTTTTATCTGGATCAGGGCATTTTTTTAAGTATTGATACATAATACATTTTATTTTTATAGCGCTTTTCAGGATACTCTGATGCTTTACATCAAAACAAAAATACAAGAAGACATATGAAAAATAGTAAAATATATATAAAACATAGACCGTTAGGTTTGACCATAATATAAATCCTTTAAAACTGTGTTTGTAAAATGTTGTAGTTATTATTAGGATAATAATTGTTGCCTACTGATGATATCAATGGAACTAACATTGAAATAATTTTTTGTCAATACCTTGGCTGGTTTAAGTTAACTATAGACAGCTGACTCTTAAAGTTAGTCATGATATTCATATTTGTGATTAACCAATCGTTTTTATTTGCTACAGATATTTGCTGTGTCAAAGACTGACAGGACTCCAATTATTGATAATGCTAATCAGTTTGGGGAAGGCTTTTTTTCTGTGCACAAAGCTAGGCCGATAAAGGCATGGTTGGGGAGTTTGGTGTGTGAAGAACTTGTTTGGACAGGATAAGTTGGAATGGAGATTCTGAGCCATGTCGAACCACACTGTATGTGCCTCATAAATGCTCTTCTGGATGAACGGGCAAAAAGAAAGCCTTCCATATAGTGTGTCGAAAATTAAATATCCACTAATGAAATACACCCTAATTTCTGTGAGCAGTATATATACACAGTAAAGGGGGTTAAAAAACACAAAACACTGTAGGCATGGTGGATAAAAACCCAATAACCAAGTCTTCTTCAGAATGATCTAAAGAATCCAAGTTTACATTCATACTGCTGACAAAAGATATTTCAAAATAAAATATTCCCTAATGAAATACACCCCAATTCTTGTCAGCAGTGTATTACAAGGCCCGATATAATTTTAATTGCCCCAAGCATTACAGAGAATAGCATAATTTCGTCACCTTCTACATCAACTATGCCAATCTACATTTAAATGAAGAATATATTAAGGCAAGACCATTTATGCCTTGAGAACAGTAAATAGGATCCAAAGAAGCACCAATTATTTTTAGTGGATTAAAATCTTATTCCAAGCACATCATCTCTGTACTTTATTTACGAGCTGATTAAAAAAAGAATCCAAAATTAGTTACCAAACGGTCCTCAAGATTTTCAAAGAACTGTGAAATTAGAACAATGACTTGCAGTAAAAATACAGTAGAGATAAATAAAGATTAAATTAAATATTAAGAGAGATTGAATAAGGGGTGGAATTCCATAGCACAAGAATGTTAAAAAAAAAATTACAAAACTGAATATTGCCTAAAAAAATATAAAGATTAGTTGGCTAAATAGGTCCCGAACAGCTGGAGTGAGATCCTCACTCTAGTATTTAATGTTTTATGCTGGGAAGTAAGTGCGTCGTGTTTAAAAAGGCATGGTGGTTTCACCTTTCCCCTCAAAGATTGCTTACAACTGTGCACGAGAAGAGAATGTTCTAGCAAATGGTAGAAGACTAACAAATGGTTACATTAGGAGTTAACCGTGGACAGAGATAATTTATATGTGCTAACATTACACAAAGGCATTCAGACACACTTACCTGGAGGAAGGGTTTCTATACTATGGGCTCTGTTGTCCGCATTGCTGGGTGCTTGAATTCGGTTCGAGCTTATCCCAATCCAGTCATCCTGTTACAAAAAAAATATACAAAGTACATCAGGAAAATTCTCATAACACTGCACAAACAACAATGAATGCACTGTGCTGAAGTACAGGTATTCCACAATTAGCATCCGCTTTACATCCTGCGAAACAGGACACTGAGCGAGATGGACGACGACCAGACATCGCTATCGTCACACATTTCATGATTGTAATGCAAATATAAAAGGTGTTTTACAAACAGGTCAATGTGAACGAATAGCGCATTTAAACAGACACACAAACCCTTTATAACATGTGTTTGAAATCTTTCACAATCATTACAGAAAAAAGTACTGTACACAGGTGCAGCGCTAAGGAGGGGTGTATGATGGAAACCAAATATGCACAGATGTGCAATATTAATGAGTATTGTATGTATAATGAGAATTAAGTACAAATGTGAGTTAATTAGCAAGCAAGCAAGCACACATGGTGAACTCTGAGTGAATGTCTGATTTCTGCTCTGACTAGCGCCTCTGCAGTGAGTTTTATTGACCGTTGTCAGTAAAATAAATAAATAAGAAGAAGATTTTGCACATAAATATTTCAACTGAACGAGTGTCCTTGTACAGAAGCATTCTGTTAAGTACAAGTAGAACCAGATCCTTCAGAGCTCTAATAAGCATTTGCTTGCTTAGTACAGCTGCATTTTAAACAAGACCCTTAACAAGATTAGGTAATCAATTAAAAAGGTACATTAAAGGGGGGTACATGAACAAAGAACACAAGTCACCGACAGTGCATGCCAAATTTATTTCTTAAATTCAAAAGCTGGAAAAACTGGGTTCTGAACTTCTGACTGGATTCTGAATCTGGATTATGGACCTTGAGCTGGGCCCTTAACCCACATTTGCTCAAACTGTATGTTGTAAGACCAGATGCAAGAACCCTGGATGTTCTGGTCCATATTTCATAATCTTAACCACTAGCATACCACAGCACCAAGGCTAGTAGGTCCTCCTGGTTCCGTTTTCATCACATGCATAATACAGCCTGTTACACGTTCAACCGTTCATCTGGTCAGGCAATGGAACCAGGATGTACAGTGGGAAGAAGATGAGCCAGTAAAGGCGATGTGATGCTTCTGCTGCCAAACCATCAATAGTGACATTAATGTAGACTTCAGTTTGTCATGTGCCACTTCACTATATACTGCTGTTTTTATTTCCTTTTACATCACATCAGCATCAATGGCTATTCATAAGAGTACCTCGGGTTAGACTAACACAGGGAGGACGCGGAAACTCTACCATACTTGCACCACTGTACCACCCACATTGTTGTGGACTAGGTAGTAAAAATGTTTTGGCTCATCAGTGAATATGCTAAATTTATAAAGTCATCCCTCACTTAACCTTTGCCAAACTCACTCTCCCACAATCAAGTTATTAATGTATCCAGCAGTCATACTTCCTGTGAAATCCCGACAGGATCCACTAGAGAAGGTCCAGAGAGATTTGAACACTTGTCCAGAAATGTGGTTCAGCTGTATACAACTCATTATACAACATGCTCACAGCTGTAGCAAATCACAACATTCTTCCCCAGACAAAGTGATCAGCCAAGGCTTTTTTTTGCTTTCTCCTTCCAGTTTTGCACCAGAGCAGGATTTCTCAGGGGTTTGCAGCAGCATTCGCGAGGGTCAAGGCCCTTTGAATAAAAGCGTCTGCCAAAAGCATAAATGTAACTTAGAGCTACACCATTTGCTAATTTGTTCAGAGGGGCTTAGGTCTATTTGGGTGAAGTACAATATAAAAATAGTGCCAAAAGGAAGAGATTTAAAGCACCAGCAAAAATAACCTGAAGCTGTTTGTCTCATGTGGAGCTGGACTGTTAAGTTGTTTACTACAGTGTGCCCAATCCTAAATCAATTAGGAAAAGCATTTCATTCAGAAAACAGTAGTCCCGTTCCCATCATTTCTTAAATTCAATTAATACCTCATTCTGGCACACAGGTGCTCCGCAATTTACGCTAGGGATACGTTCCAAAAAAAAGACATCGTAAGTTGAAAGTACCGTAAACCGGGGAGTTTACTATATACACTATAACACAATGCTCACAAATATTAGGGGGTATTATAAAATGAATATAAAGCAATTGAAAAAAGAAGCCTTTGGTTTTATTTATTACATTATCAAAAGATCATCCGAAAAATCTAAAGAAAAGTCAAAAAGTTGTTTTTTGATTTTTTGATTGCACAAATGCGATGTGAACAGAAGCATGAGAGTTCCCAACATTGACTGTTCAGTAGGGTGTATGGTCAAAAAATGAATGCATACACTGTATATCACACGAAACCCTTACATTTTTGCAACTAGTTTTTCGTTTGACAACGTTGAAGATCTGACACTTTGATACAATGTAAATTATTCCGTCTACAGCTTGTACAAGAGTGTTAATGTGATGTGCCCTCTAAATAACTCAACACAGCCATTACTGTCTAAACCGCTGGCAACAAAGTGAGCACACCCAAAGGTGAAAATGGTGGCAATATATCGCGTGGCCACCATTATTTTCCAGCACTGCCTGATGATACACACATATCCTTAAACATGCTTCTAGCACTTACATTAACCTACACTTAGGCAAAAGAACGTTGAATAGCTCACGTAATTTACTGAATAACGCAGTGAAAGTGAAATTCTGTTTCTACTGAATGTATTTATATGTAGAAAAAAACAGGCAATCACAAAGCTGGGATTAGCTGTTTTCAAAACCCCTGCGACTGTAAAAAAAAAATAAATAAATAAAAAAAATCCTTTAGATTTTGCCTTGGCATACTTGCTTGCTCATTAGTTGTATTTATCATTGTGCATAAGTATCAATACCTATATTCATTAGCGAAAGAAAATTATATCAACAAACCAGACATGGGTCAATTTAGAGTGATCATTTAACCTAATGCATGTAATGCAGGAAACCAGACCACCCAAAGTAAACCCACACGGACATGAGGAGAACATACAAAGTCCGCACAGGCACAGTCTGAATTTGGGATCAAACCAGGGATCTCAAAGCTGTGAAGTGACAGCGCTAACCCCTACTCCACCACGCCATCCGACACCCGCATCTAAGGTTCAGTGTTCAGCGTAAGAACAAGCATAGAAAGCTACACTCTTGTTTCAATGTATTGAACCCTTGTGGTTTCTTGCTTTGTACCTCTTTCTGCTAAAATGTCATATAAATGGACCTTACATAGTTGGTGCAGTATGCTGTGCAGGAAAGCAATAGCAACCAACAACATGATACAAGCAATTCTAATACCTGAGCAGCTGTCTTTTTTCGATTACACTGGAACATTCATTCTAAAAATCTGAAATCAAGTACAGAGAAAATCACCTGCTCTCAGAGTCTAATGTCTTGAGTGCCATGAACAAAATGGCAATGTAGTCTAAAACACATCTACGATGTTAACAAATGACAAAATCAGACTTCTAGGACTTGAACCTTATCCAGATTGTCTTTAAGCTACATGGGGCATTGAGGTAAAATCTATTACCAGACATCTGTCCTATTTCCAGACACATCTGTGTTTTTGCAGACATATTGCACCACATGTTGAAAATAAAAGGTTTTTAATTGCTGCTACTCACCGCAGAACCTTGTTCACAAGCCAGAAACATTGCCAAATTTAGAAATGACTTATAGCATAAAAACAGTTTTTAAAGTGGCAGTGTATTATTTATTTGGACTGCATGTTGAGAGAGTTTGCAGCATGGGTATAACAATTTGATTTTCAACTTCACATTCAGTAAAAGACCTTCCTTCTATATACACTGCTCACAAATATTAGGAGACGTGTAAACAAGTGATTTTCCCATTTGTAGTTAATATTAGGCATTGCAGAAAATTAACTGCATGCAACAACAATAACCAAGGTTCAGTGCGTCTTCAAAAAAATAATTGGGAGAAGACATATTAGAACAACTTATCAACTGATACCATCTTGACTTTGGCTGCATGTGAGGGGAAAAAAAAAAGAAGAAAGGTTGTTTTCTATAGTCTGGTTGTTTTAAACTTGGCTGAAGCATCTAACTGAAAGCAATACATGCAACAGATGGGGACCTGGTGAAAGGGGTCTTCAAGGAATTATTCTGCTCTGTACCTGGTTGTGGTAAAGTTCAAATAGAGTGGGAAGTCTTGTCCGCAGACCTGATGATGCACTGTAATTTGTGAGTGTCATGTTTAGTAGCAGAGCTGCATTATACTGTAATTGAGTGATCACAGACTATCACAGCTCAGTTAAAGTACTCCAGCAGCTACTGTGGCAGGCCACAAGTTCTTAACTGTCACTTTACCAACAATGGACCACGTTTCTGTCCCACATCAAGTCGTTTCAGATAGTGATTCCATAGAAATGCACAGCCATCATGGTTTTAGCCATTAAAGTTATGGCTGAAAAAAGTGGATGGTTTCTCATTTAATCCATTGTCATTTCCAGTGAGCATGTTTAGCTGTAAGCTGTTACAAATGCACACCTATAAGAAAAGTCTTCACCATCAGAGATGAGACCAACGAGCCATCTGCAAACAGGACTGGACGCTGGAGCAATGAGGCGATGGTCTGTAAATTCGATTTTATCAGTAAGCCAATCTAGCAATCAGATTGAAATGCAGTGTATGCTGAAGGACATTATGCATTTGGTTATTTCATTATCAAAGTCCCTCCAAATGTCTTTAGTGTTTTCTCTTGGTAGCCACAGCATAAGTGGACCTTGGCAACCATACTTGATTCTGAAAACTGCTTCCGCAACAGTTCACCACCCTCCATGTTAGTGCACATGCTGACCTCGAAAATCTGACTATATCTGAGGATATGCATGCAATGAAAAATCCAATTATTGAGCTAAAATACAGCTCACTGTATTATCAGATTTCTTAATTTGCCTTCTAGGCACTGATCTAATCCAATAGACTTACGATATACCATGTATATCGTTTAGACCACTTGAATAATCAGGGGCTGTATTTATAGAGATTCTAAGAATATTCAGAGAGCTCACAGCTTAGCTTAAAAACCTCATGGCTAGAAGGTTAAAAGTGATTCAAAACAAAGAAAATGATCTCTCAGAGAATGCAAAAACTTTTCTTCTAAAAAAGTCAAAAGAACGAGCATATTCCCTTAATAGCTTTCCCAATCTTCTACTCAAGGACACCCCATGGAACTTTCCAGAATAAGCATGGTTTAACAAATTGGAATAAAGAGAAGGAAGTTAGATTCAACTGCAAACACAGCCATGGGGCAGCAACCTCTCCCCTACAGAGTTGTTGGCACTAAAACCTGTTAATCAATAACACTCCTCCTGTTGCCTCTACAGACTCATAGAACATAGAATTTGATATGGTGTCTAGTCCAAAATCAAAATCCAGATTCACCAAACCAGGTTTTCTTGTTATTACATAAACCAAGATGAACAGGTTTTTCAGACCAATACATTGAAGGCATAGTTACCAGAGGGAAAATAAAACTAACCCTTTAGCAGAAAGCTGAATGAAATTCCACGTTTCCACCTTATACTTATGGGAAGCCATATCTTTGATCCAGTCTTGCCACCACTGGGTCACCCAACTGTTTAACTTACCAGGGAGAAAATCTGTTGGATACTATAGTACAAACCTAACACAAGGCTGGCAGTGTAGATGCTCCTTAATGTAATCACAGACTGACAACATTAGTTGAAGTCTCAAAAGTTGTATCTTAAAACCAGTTCTCATAACTTGTAATAATTTACCCTGACAAGGACACACGAGGGCCTCTTTCGTGTAGCAGTTCTTGTAGTAATAACTGGTGACAAGTTCAGTGGGACTACATCATAAAGGTCCTCTGTGCAAACAGATGTTATGCCAATGTCTTCACAAATTTGACTTTGTCTCAGTGACTTTATGTAAATGTGAATTGCTGCAATATTCTGCTTCAATATGTCCATCATGATAGCAATCAAAAACAAAATGGTATACAGACACACAAACACCGACAGACAGACAGAGACAGACAGACAGACACGCACACACACACACCGACAGACAGACAGGCACACACACACACCGACAGACAGACACGGACACAGACAGACACACAGACAGACAGACAGACACGGACACAGACAGACACACAGACAGACAGACAGACACTCACACAGACAGACAGACAGACAGACACTCACACAGACAGACAGACAGACAGACACTCACTCACACAGACAGACAGACAGACACTCACTCACACAGACAGACAGACAGACACTCACTCAGACAGACAGACAGACACTCACTCAGACACTCACACAGACAGACAGACAGACAGACAGACAGACAGACAGACAGACAGACAGACAGACAGACAGACAGACAGACAGAC
>JAUZST010072635.1:0-21599 GCA_034779995.1 Parotocinclus haroldoi
TTGAGATGGTTCTACTCCTTCATTGGAGTCCAGCTGTGTTTAATTGAACTGATTGGACTTGATTAGGAAAGGCACACGCCTGTCTATATAAGAGCTCACAGTGTCTGTTAATGCAAATGAGAATCATGAGGTCAAAGGAACTGCCCAAGGAGCTCAGAGACAGAACTGTGGCAAGGCACAGATATATATACGTGACACAGCAAATCTGAAACTGTTTTAGTTATCAGCTTGACATTGACTATTCCAGTTTCAAGGCAAGCCTTCCTAAACAAAAAAAAAAAATCGGTTGAATAATGTCACTATCGCTCTTGATAAATCACAATAGGACTCTAATCCGGCATTAAACAAAGCTCTTCTTAACTCTTCAACTGTTACATATCTCAGCCTCAGAATGCACCACCAACACGAGCATATCAGTGAAAAATAGTTTACTTCATATTCCAGCACAGTGAAAACACACACTGCTATTTACATGTCAAAAATATAACTTCTAATTAATTCCGACGTTTAACATAACACCACATTGGCTGTGCATGCACAAAATAATAATACATTTAATGACACCAAATATATAAAAACTAAATACAAAGTGCTTTTGAGGTGAGAAAGGCGAGGGATACAATTCAGATGCCCTGCACGAAAACGTGGCTTAAGTACTGCGCGTTTTGGAAGTCGGGTGTCGAGAGTTACACAATGGAGACATTGTCCATGGCACAGCCGCACTTTTCCACGATCATATTTGGAAACTCAGCCACTTCGATTTCGGTGTAGTCGCCCTTTTTGACCAGGTACATCATGGGCAGAGGTGCGCTTTCCACCACAGCGCATTTCCTCTCTCCGTATGTGTAAGCGCTGTGCTTCGGTTGTCTGCATCCCCCTGCACAACGGAACGCCTGATAACCGGCCGGCTCGATTACCCAGTACTGCGTCCAGGTCAGAGCACGGAAGTTAATGAAGTACTCCTCCCGACAGCACATATCCTTCTTCCTGTTCAGCTCGCAATCACCGTGTGACCTACGGGATGAAAAAGGGATTTTCTATTATATATCTATAATATAGAGTTTATTACATATAGTACGAGCTGAAAAAAATGTTACGCAGAATTTCATTCTTATAGATCACACCATTTTCCAATGAATAATCCGCACTGTGTATTAGCTATATGTAAACTATATACTGTTATATACTTATGTATACTCTATGACTAATAATATAGCATCGTTTTGGAAAATGCTGAATCTGATCTGAGTTATTGTAAGTGTTTACAAAGTTAAATGTTAGTCCAGAGTTTGAAGTTTCATAGCTATATTACAGAGCTTTGTTACTTTTGCCAGCCAAATGTTGCTGTGCCCCACGAAAATACTACATGACGGTTAAACGTGATTTGTAATACTCCTTGGGTATTAAGAAGTGCCTGCGGATAAGGTGCTGAATTTACTGAAACAATGTCCTACATTTCCTGACTTGTATTAGGCTACAAAATGCTCACCATGTCTGTATAGTACCGATTTACAATCGATGCAATTAAATGGAAACGTGAACTACGACATGAACGACTCGCATTTCTAGTATTTGATAGTAATATCAGTAGGTAATTGATTCCAGTTACCAAATCCAAACAGATATTCCTTCTTACCCGAATTCTTCAAGGTTCAGGGTGTACAGCACAAGCTCAGGTTTGCCCAGCATGTTGTCGCCCTGCTCCTGAGTGGTAAAGCGGACGCTCTTGGCCATTTCTGCCGCGTAGCTGCCAGGCCTCTCGCCCTCGATCCACACCTCCAGGTGCATGGGCTCCTTCTGCTCACTCTTGGACCAGTAGTGCACGGCCTGCGTGACGTCAAAGCTCTTCCAACCGCTTTCATGGATAGGAATCAACCTGCAGAAGCGGTGAGCAAGAAACAATGAGCACACGCGCATACGAGTATGTGCAGACGAGGTAGGCTAGGCAGGCTAATGCACGGTCTGGGCATACCTGGAGTCCACCAGTGACGTGCGGTTTGAGCCGTTCTGCTGCACCTCCACCCAGTAGATGCTAACTCGTGCGTTGCTCACCGGCCTCTGGTTTTTCCTCTCGGGCATGGAGCGCTTGTGCGGCGCTTTCTTATAAAGCTTGAGCTCGGCCATGGTCACCTCGCTATTGTCCGGGATCCTGGAGTCCATCTCGAACACCACCCGCTGACGAGTCGTGTCTGAATACACAAACTCGCCTGAAATATCTGAAAGGAAATAACGCCATGTTAACTTAATTGCCTTTGATTTTGCACGGAATAAAAAGCAGCAAAGAGTTTACATGATGAGTCATTTGGGGCAAGATGAAACAATCTGAATGAACAAGAAATTGATTTCTGATTGAAAATGTTTGTAAACAATTCATATGGCAGAATAATTAGGAGCCACTCCACCGAACGAGTGCCATTTCCGTCCCCAGGTATGTATAGATAAATATTATATAATTCTCTTAACTATAAAATGAATTAGCTAGCAATTAAAGTGTTCTGCACAGTGATGCAAATTTGAGGCATGTCATTTAAAGCATTACTAAAAACTCCATAGGACACTAAGAATTTGCATTTGTTAACTGTCCCTGGTCTCTAATATTACACTTTATTATTAAATAAATATACAGATTAAATCCCTTCAGATATATATTTTTGCATTGTGTCACTCCACATTCCAGCTATGCCTTCAATATGTTTTATAAGAAATCAGTCAGTACTTATCCTACTTCCTACGTTATTTTAAGCTATTAATCAAGATATGTTTATTGTAAAAACGCTACTTTTTCATTAGAATGCGCTCCGGGTCCTAATCCTGAGTATGGATGCCATGCTGTTAAATTTTACGTTTTTGCTAATTTTACAGTTGCATATTTACAGTCGTATTTTACGCTGCATTGCTCTTACTCAAAAAGTAACAAACCTGGGTGACATTAGCAGGAGAAATCGCATAAAAAATAAAATACAGTTGCATGAGTGGCAGGAATGAATAGCTAAATGGGTTGTTAGATTCCGTATTGAAAAACACAGAAAATTAAGTTCCAAATGGCACCAATAGCTTCTCTCAGTCCGTACAATAAACAGCTTTCGAACAAACTCATGTCTTTGATTCATATTTAATAAAGAGCGGCAGGTCCCAGAAAGTCACGAAACACATCTTATTCTGATCTTTTCCTAGACCGAACCTTTGCTCACCTGCGTTACCGGGGATGCCGCGGAGAATCCCCGCCAGACTGGGCAGCGAGCGGCGCCTCCTCTCGTGGTGAAGCTTCAACATGGACGCGTACTTGTTCTTGATATGAGCCGGCACCACCAAACTGTCCAAGTCCCTTTTTTGTATCTGTGGGACTTCGTTGAGTCCCAGTTTTTTCAGCATGGCGTCTTTCATGTCGTCGTGCGTAAAGGTCTCTGCCAGCGCCAAAAAGAGCGCGCAGAGAAAACAAGAGGCGGAAAAAGAAGCCATGAGATACTCTGAAGAAGTCCTTGAAGCGGTCTTACTAACACAGACTGGAAACGAAGCACTGGCGCTTTGACAGCAAGCCTCACACTTTATATGCTTGCGAGACCCCCGACTGTTCACGCGTTGATGTGGGAGGGAGGGGGAGATAAGGGGGAAGAGCGGCGCTGGAGAATAAGGTTATTAAAGCCACATGGATCAAATGATGAACTTCGTTTATGCAATTCATTCAGTGTTATAGCACTTTACTATCCCAGTACTATAGAACTAAATCCATGAAGACGAGTCTACAGAACTGAAACATGCACCTCACATGTGAATCCAGTTTTCTGTTACGATTTACTTAGTTTTCCTTTTACCATTGCACCTGTCACCACAAAGCTTTATATACAAGCTGCTCAGCTTGGATACAGCTCTGGCTTTTCTGAAGTAATGTCTTCTGAAACAATGGCATCACAAGGTACCATGGTCCCTTCACTGTATAACAATGTATACATATAAATTAAATTGATACTTGAAATCTTTGGAGGTATTTCCTTCATTATTCCAATCTTAATCCTCAAATTCTATGTCTATTGATGTGCATGTCCGTTGCTGCAATGCCCTTGTTCGTTGTGCGTACATTCCCCTGGACATTGTAAAACATTCCTAGTCTGGCAAGAGCTCATAAGCTTGGCCATCTCATATCTGTGTCTGACGATCAACTTTAAATTCTGGAATCTATCATCAATCCTATAGGAAATTGGGAGGAATTCAGATGTTTATTCCGAGACTTCTACCCCTGTTTCTACATCCCAAGATTAAAATTATTAGCCAAACAGACAGCTAATCCAGGCAGGCCCTGTGGATGTGGATTGGGGAGCTCTTCACAGGTTGGTGATCATCTGATTCCATTGCCAAATTTGCCATGCCTTGTTTGGTCACACAAACATAAGAAAAGGGGCTAGTGGCACTGAAGGGCCACTGTCTGAGTTTGTGTATTGGCCCTTCTATTTACTCTAAGATGTCAGACAGACCAAGGAAGCTTGCAGGAAAGGGCAGATGACTTTTCATTCGGTTTGAGTACAAATAAATGGAAGACACAGATATAAGACAAAGAGTGTATTGGATCTACATAAGCAAGTATTTGCTCAGACTTTATTTAGATTTACGTTCACACATAATCTATTTTTCCCTCTGGTTTTAATATATGCAGTGACTGAATTACATGCAGTGTAATTGATTTAATTTTATGTGTAGGTCGTTTAAGTGCCACCAGGTCAATTACAAGCAATTACTATTAATTATTATCAGCATATACGGACAACCTCTATTATATAACCTTTAATCAAATAAAATATTCTATAATTGTATAATAATAATAATATATAATATATAATAATAATATAATATTATAAAATACTCGGATAGTTAAATAATATTTAGTCACGATCAGATTGCCCCGCTCTCTTCCTCTCGTCTGTCCTGTACAATACACACACACACACACACACACACTCACAAGTAAATTACAGGTTGAATCCCTTGTGTGATATGTAGTCTTCTCCCCTTCCCTTGTCAATTATCCAGAGCCCCTTTGGTCAATACGGGGGAATTTATAATTCTCGCGGATGCCACAGCCCTTAATCAAAGTCCCAATCAACAAAACACGTGCTAATTAGCACCTTGCTATTGCATACGAAAAGCCGTCTTATTTAAACGGATCCCGCCTCTGGCTTGTAAAACAACATACTGTGCTCCGTCAGGTAAATGCAACGAGGTAAAACGGCTTACAAACTGGCGTTCCGCCCTTTTCAGAAAAAGCAAACAGCATTAATAAATAAACGAACGGCATCTCACCTTGAATTAACGCAACCTTATGAAGTGTTTAATCTAATACCTACAAATAACATGCTAGCGTGCGAAACAGCAGGGCGTACCTGCGTGCCTTAGCCTATAGTTTCAAGCTCAAGATTTCTTGATTTGCTTTGCTTTATTTTAGTAAGTCCGTACGCTTTTTGAACTTAACCGTTAATAACATAAACGGTAACGGATTGGTCAGCTCTTTCCGGAGTCTGAGCTTACTTCAAATGTTTTGACACGAAAGACACGATTAGCACCTTGTTAATGGCGGTGTTGCACCCGTGTGATCCAGGTTTGTTTGAGTACAGTCATAAAAATGAAGTTCAAAAGGGAAGGCTTCCCTTTTCAAAGGTTTACCTTGGCGTGTTTTTAATAAATGGCACTCAGTCATCATTAAGTAGCCTACTCATCATACTTTTAGCTGGTAGTTATCTACCCATACACTCTGACCACTCTTGTTAGGTACGGTCTAGGGTTTTGACCCCTTTTGCCTTCTGAACTGCCTTCGTTCTGCACAGATCCAGCAAGGTGCTGGAAACATTTATCAAAGTTTTTGGTCCATATTGACATTATAGCGTCAGACAGCTCTCGTTCCAAGAATAAGGTGCTCTGCTGGATTAAGATCTTGTGACTCTGGAGAGCATTTGGGTGCATTGTGCATTGTTATGTTCAAGAAACCAGTTTGATGTTGTTTGAGCTTTGTGATGTGGTGGATTATCTTGCTGGAAGGGACCACCAGAAGATGGGTGCACTTTGGTTAAACACGGTCAGAAACAACACTCGGATAGGATGTGGTGTTTAAACAATGCTCACTTGGCATTAAGTGGCCCAAAGTGTGCCAAAAAATATCCCTCAGACCATTACTCCACCAACAGCAGGTATGATATACAGGACGGATTCATACTTTCATGTAGTTTACACCAAATTCTGACCCTACCATCTCAATGTCATGGCACAAATAGACCAGCTAACATTTTCCAATTTTTTTTTTTGTCCAATTGTGATGAGCTTGTGAGACTTTCATCCTTGGTTTATACCTACTTACTTGACAAGAGTGCCATGAGGTGTGGTCTTCTGCTGCTGTGGACCATGGGCTTCAAAGTTCGACGTGTTCAAAGTTGTGCATTCAGAGATGCTATTTTGCGTACCTCCGTTATAACTAGTGGATATCTGAGTTACTGTTCCCCTCCTATCAGCTCAGACCAGTCTGGCCAGTGTCCTCTGACCTCTGGTATCAACACTGAATTTTTACCCAGAGAACTGAAGCTCGCTGGATATTTTCTCTTTTATGGACCATTCCTGTTTTGTGTTGGACTTTTGTTTGGTTTGGTGAGGAGCTGTACCAGAAATACATGTAAGTGCATCAGCTAGATTAGCACCAGAGCACCATTAACTAGCATAACCTGATTAGGAATATCATGGAACATTGAACTTGTTGACCAGCATTGTAAAACTTTCAGGTGGCTTGAATTGCTAAAATGCAAACTTTTCTGGAGTGCAGGCATGAGCTAGGAGAAGCATACAAGAAGATTTCATAGAATTTACCTTCCTTTTTGAGTACTGTTCAGAGCATTATTAAGAAGGGGAAATAACATGGCATCACTAATACCTTGTCTACCAGTTCTTTCAAACTAGATAACTGAACCAGGGGGGTATTGATAAGGAAAGCTCAGAAGGCCAGAAGCAACTTTGAAGGACTGTAGTTGGACTGAAGTTTTTATGCTTGAAAGTGGTCAGTCTGTGCATATGACACAAAGATTTAACATTCTGGACTGAAATCCAAACACACCGTTTGGGTAGTTTTCTTCAGCAAGGTCTTGGAAAATGAAAAGTGGAGGTCCTTAAATGGTCATGACCTAAACCTGTGGACTTGGTGAGAGCAGTCCATTTTCCCAATGTAGTCCAATTCCCCAATCTCAGCATCATACATATACTGCACACTTTAAAATAAAATATCCCATAATGTTTTTGAGCGGTGTATGACTGCTGACTGTAATTAATGAAATGGGTATCCGTATAGAGTATTAAAACACTTTTCCAAGTGTCTAGTTTTTTCTTTAATACGTTTCATAACAACTGCACTTCCTTCATATGTATTGTATATTTTATGGCAAAAATGTAAAGGCTGCAAGATAAACGTGACCGTTTCAAAGGGGTATGCCATTTATGTGCACTGTACATATATTTAGTAATCTATTTAATAGATCTAATTCTAATTAATCTAAATATATTTAATAAACCAATTTAGTAAAGTGTACCATATAGATCCGCTTTGTAGTTCTAAAAAACAAATTCTATTGTTTTATATTTCTGAGACCCATGAATAGACATGAATCACGAAGACGGGTTTATTTGGATGCTTGTTAACACAGGTTTAGTTTAAAAACAGGTTTCGTTTATGGATTTTTAAAAAACACAAGATGACTTAGAAGAAGATCAGCATATGTTTTGTTTAGATAGTAGTGCTCTGGTCATAAAGCATGACCATGTACGTTCCATGCTCGTCCAAGTTGGTTTATGGTTGTTACTGCATTGTTCAGCTGGTTTATACCAGCACACCTGTGTGTAAAACACAAAATAAGCTGGCTTTTGGAAGAAAAGGCCATCCATCCATCTACCTTCCGCTTAATCCTCATGAGGTCGCCAATGGACGCCCACCTAGGTGGGCAACTCTAGGTGCAAGGGCAGGAACAACCCTAGACGGGGCACCAATAAACCACAGGGTACACACACTAAGGGTCCCATTAGAGACACCAATTAATCTAACACGCATGTCTTTGGACTGTGGGAGGAAACAGGGATACCCGGAGTAAACCCACGCAGACACGGTGCGTGTCTACGGACTCCAAACAGAAAGGACCCAGGCTGCTCCACCCTGGGATTGAACCCGGGGCCGTCTTGCTGTGTGAGCGGTGCTACCCACCGAGCCACCGTGCTGCCCGGAAGAAAGGTCGACCTTCCCATTTGAGTTGAACAGTATTGGGCGACTGTGTGCAGTAGATGGCGGCAGTAGTCATGTTTTCATGGAAACCAACTTTGCAGTATTTAACATTATTAGCACAGCATTTGAGAAGTATATTTTCTAGACGTGTTAGGGCGTTCGAAACTGTTAGGGAATTAAAAGAAATTAGGGGATATTTCAAAACGAAACGTTGCTTAATGAAATATCTAATTTTTGTGAGCAGCTGTAGGAAGAGTGATCACGTTACGTAGTTCGGTTCAGATAACTGGCAATGGAGTCTGTTTTTAATTGGTTGTTTTGTATTAAGGGGGCAATTAGGGCCTGTTAGGAGCTACTTTGGCTAATTAATAATGAAACAGATGTTTGCCGGAGCAACACTGCACCACAACGAGTTATATTATGGATAGTTAATGAAAGTGTATTTATGCTAGTGTATGATAATAAAATGGCTATACGGTATTTATTTGATTACAGAAAGCAGGCAGGAACATTGCAGAATACTGCACTTTTCTCACATATCGGGTTAAAGTTTTTCATTAATGGATTAATGAATGAACCACATCACTGCTCATTCACATGCACCCGTCGCTCTAGTATCCTGCTTTCCTGCAGCAGATGCAGTTCGGGCAGGGTTAGGACGGCCGCCATGATGCTCCCGGATTTTGCCTGCAGCAGTAACGCTAGGGCAGGGAGAGACTAGGGAAGCCAGAGCACACTGACACTAAGCAAGACGCGTTTTTAGAGGACCGTTTTTAGCCCGGCGACAGCGAAGATATTCGAAACGGAAACGAGTCCCATCGAGCACCTTCGCTGAAACGGAATAGGAGCTGGTTCGAATGTAAACGGGACGAGAAACTAAAGTAGCCTGCTAAGGCTTTTCGCAGAGGAGGGGCGTACGTGCTTTTGTAGCATTGCAGATCCAGGACTGGTGCATATTTCTTTTTAATGGTAGTACATCATGGATGAGCCTCTATGTCAGCAACCGAGAAGATCGCCTTAGCCCCATATCTCCGTTGTCCTTTTGGAGGATAGAAATAAGGAAACGAGGAACCGGGCGTCTCAAGATACGTCAAGTCTACCTACCTATCCACCAGGCTAGCGGATCATCTAGACGAGGCAACATGAGATGTTTCCTATCGGCCTTCAAGTCTTTAGACCCGTGCGTTTTTCGTGCTGGGCCATGACCGATCCGTTTTAACTGGACAGGTTGTGTACGTTGAGGTCACTCAAAGGTGCCACTGGCCGAGGTTGCCTGGTTTGATCTTTGGAAATCTATCTAATCAAGAAACAGAAAGCAGTTCATGATGTCTGGGGAGGTTCGCCTGAAGAAGCTGGAGGAGCTCATTTTGGACGGACCGGCTCGATCGAGTGGTCAGTGTGTGAGCGTGGAGACGCTACTCGATATTCTGGTTTGTCTCTTCGACGAGTGTAACAACTCTCCCCTCAGACGAGAGAAAAATGTCCTGGAATTCCTAGACTGGGGTAAGACGAGTTAATATTCTGCTTTCCCATGTCATGGTTTTGTTTAGCAGAGCTCAGCTGCAGAGCCTCAGTAAGGGCACGGCTCAGGTGAAGCCGTAGCTGCTTCAATTGGATTAGGATCTCCCGTCACCGCAGCACGTCAAATAAGCAGCATGTGGTTCGGAAGTGAGCGCGACTCACCTTCGATTATACGCGGTTGACAGGTGGAGGATTAGAAAACGAGAAATGACATCATCGACCCGACCGGTTTGTGCACGAAGGTGGTACGTTAAAGGCTCACCTGAAATCCAGCAGCTTGCTGATAGCAGCAGCAGGCCTTCAGCAAGCTGCTGGATTTCAGGTGAGCCTTTAACGTACCACCTTCACCTGAAGGATTTGAAGCTTAGGAGTTATGAGGTCAAAGATGTAGTCATCTCTCAGTGTTCAGTTCGAACAGGCCTAGCTAACGTGACATCACCCGAAGTCTGGCTGTTCCGCTGTCACCAACTGATCGTCATAATCCTTCACCTTTCAAGGTGCACACAGCAGTGTGCTGACAGCACTGCTCCTGCATGTTTCAACCTAATCCCTGCCTACTGCGCAGGTTCTTAACCTCCGGCTCTCTACACATGGATGGATGACCTGCACGTTTGTTTGCGCTACCTCATATCACTGTACACGCAGTCCAGATATTTCTTTTGGTCTCTTCTGCAGCCCAGCTGATGAGACGGGTGATATGCGATTACCCTGCACAAATTTCAGCACTGTTGCTGCAACTTAAGCACACGTGTGAAGAAAAGATCATTCCGGATTTGCTCAGTTTAACAGCAGTGTTATTGGAAGTTGACCAGATGTAAATGGACGTTGTCCAATGTAAATACAAGGGGACTTTTCACAAGAAAACTGCATGCAAATGATACGTACATGCGTCCGAAGTCTGCACGAAGTCTTCATGTTACTGTTTTGCCAAACTGTAGGTTAATGTTATTGTTTTAAGCATTTTGAAGGTTGGCTATGCCATTGGTTCCCAGTCTTATTTCCTTGCAGCCGCCCTACAAGTATTTACGAAAAGCCAATTAACACTGCACATCCATGATCAAAGGCCGATTTCAGTTTAAATAGCACAAGTAATTAATACTCCCCAAATGCTCGTTATCTTACCTTGCTTGCTTGTTCTAACACGGTTGATGTGTTTAGAGATTTTTTTGGTGGACAGAGTGATGTAGTGAGGAGAAGCCGTCACAATCATGCTTTCAGCTAGTCTACACTGATATATATATATATATAAGATGGCTTTGTCAGAATGTATCCCCATAATAAATCAGGAACTAACTGTAGTACTTTTTGTCCCCTCACTACTTGTATTTTCTCCCTAACGTGACTATATGAACTGGTTCACATTCACTCGTTGGTTCCCTGTTCCATCTGGCTTATCTTCCTTGTTGTTCATTATACAGTTAATTGCAACAACATCCTGTCTCGCCGAATGCAATGCAGTCATTAAATTGTCAATACATGTAATAATACTGAACTATTGGTTTTAAATGCTCGCAAAATAACGACCAATGGAGGCGTCTGACAGGACTTGGGTGTAAAATTTCCTCTTTATCCCAAGGTTCAGGACTTCCTTCAGAAGGCATGTGTGTTTGTTTGCCCTTTTCCTGTGGGGTTACTCAGCAGGGCAGAGTCAGGAAGCAGCCAGGGGTCACTGGACACAGTGATGATGTCATGCGGGGAAACGGTAGCGCATTGTGCTTGTCCTCGTTGTGAGCTTGACTATTTAAAGAGCCTCCGGATAGAGACTCATGAGCTAACGTACTTGCACATGCTGACAAACACGGCCATTCATTCAGCCCAGCAGATGCAGACATGGTCAGAGTTTCAGTGACTTCACCACAGACCGTGTGTCCTGTCCCTTTACAACACACCGTTACATCCTCAGTGTTTCGCCATGGGGTCCATTCCTGCAGAGAAGGATGTTGGTTGTAAGTTGAGAGGTGCTTAGGCATTACATCTAGTTTTCTTCACCTCAAGTTTATCGGCGCTTTCGGGCAGTACGGTGGCTCCGTCGGTAGCACCACTGCCTCACAGCAAGAAGGTCCTGGGTTCGAGCCAAGCATGGAGCGGCATGGGACCTTTCTGTGTGGAGTCTGGCTGCCCACCAAGTCTGCATGGGTTTACTCCGGGTACTCCGGTTTCCTCCCACAGTCCAAAGACATGCGTGTTAGGTTAATTAATTACTTTAAATTGCCATTGTCTTGAGTGTGTGTGTGTGTGTGTGTGTGTTTGTGTGTGTATGGTTTTATATATATGTCTTGAGATAACCTTACCTATTGATATAACCTTGAGTGTGCCACTGAAATGGCCACTGATGCTGAGGTTAAATTAAATAAATATATAAATAAATATTGGAGCTTTTTGTATACACTGGCTGTTGTGCCTAATTCTAGCTTTCCTCCATCCCACAAATTGAAGCGATCCATAAACTGATAAGGCCGTATTGATTCAATACTGAATTCAGATGAGCAAAAGTAGGGACGCACCGATACGAGTATCTGGTCAGATACTGTGCTCATGTATTCATTCTCATAGAATTACTGCGATACATGGCACCCAATACCAATTTAGAGGAAGTTAAGAAGGTAGGTGAAGAAGCAACGTCAGCAGTTGTGGAAGTATTTTAACGCGCGTGAATGTTTGAGACAGCTAAATGTTGAACGATGCAAGCACATAATGTTTATTTCATTTTGTTATAGTCAGAATGTGTGGAACCTCTTATGAAAATCAAATGTCTTGAAAGTCGTTTTAAGAACTGTAGTATTATACTCTGTACCGCTGTTCTGTATCAGCAAGTACTTGTGTCTGGTATGACAAAAAGCAGTGCATCCTTAAGCAAAAGCATCTTTGTTTAAAAAAGCTAAGAAAGGAATTTGCCTCAACTATAAGTCATATAGTTTTATGATCTGGTGTTTGAAAAATAGTTTGACTTTACGCACGAGGCCATATGAATAAAGCATGTCACTTGGCAACTAATACACAAACACACATGATGTTACGTTAAGCTCCTACAGGAGTCTGGTGAAATGTGTATAGTTCACACAAGGACAGAGTGTGTCCTGAATTGCCTACATCAGGAGTTAGTGGTGTCTTAAAACCGTCACAGTGAAAAATCGGTATGCAGAAAGAGACGTGTCTTCTGTGCTTAACTACAGAACTTAGTTGAAAGCCGTAAAATGGTCAAAGAGCAATAATGACGTATTCATACAATACTATTATTTTATTATTGTTTATCATTCGATATATATATAGTCCAGCAGTGCAAGGCTCTCTTGTGTAGTCTTATTACGGTTATGGGACATTATGCTCTGTGAAGTGGTGTGTTGACTGAAATGGAAGTTGTGCAGACATCACCATAGTTACACGTAGCCTTTTTGGCTGTTGTAATGTAAGAATGAGGGATATTTTTGACACGAAAGTTATGTGCACATGATATATAAATGCATAGACATACCATTGAAAACACGAGTAACACTGCCACCTACGCAGATTTGAATCTTTTGGAAATTCACAATAGTTAAAGAAGATAACATTTTAGACTATGATAAGATGGACCTGGTACTTTTTGTTTGACCGAAGCCAAAAATGCATCGATACAGCTTTACAAAGAACAGAGATTCAACGAGTGAATGTCAACAAGTTTATGTCGTTAGATGAGAGAAATTATGGAATTCTGCTATTTAACTCCCGCCTCTGCTCATGGATTCACAGTGTTGATTGGTTGTTGACATTTAAAAGCTTTCGCAGGAATGCAATCCATTGGTGGTCGCCCTGACAAGCCTCTGCACATAACTGCTCTCTACTGGAAGAGAATCCATTACAGAGAGCGAAACACACTGCATTGATGTACAACCAAACAATGAAAATACGCTGGAAATAGACACGCATGACACGAAAATGGAAATCTGTTCATATTATTTATATAAAATATAGTAAGTAGAGTTCAGCTTAGTACGGTATAATGTACCGTTATGTGCTGGGCGGTACTGGACATTGTCTTTGCCATTTGAGTCTGTTTCCGGCATCAATACCCACTCAATCCAGGAAATTGGAAATGATGGAAATTGCGCAAAGCTGGAGAATGCAAGAAACTTGTAGGTTTTTGAAAAGATAGAACTGTGATTGTCCAAATCTGTTATATCATCAGCTTCTATCAGCTGTATTAAACGTTTCACAGCGTCTGCTTCTAAGCATGAGCTGCCAAAGTTGGCGCCGCGATCTTAGTTCAAAGAAATGTATGTAAAGACAACGTTTGATCTAGAAACCATCTTATGCAAATAAAAATAGCAAACCACACTGGAAGCGGGTGGTCCAGTGTTATGAGCTGATTTGCATATTCCTTGAGATACAGCACTCTGATTTCAATCTGGCTGACTGGAGACCACAACATTAATGTGGTTAAAAACTAAAGACACATGAAAAAAAAAAAACCACGTGTAAGCGGGGTCTAAAGGTGCTCGTAAACTGCTCGTTTACTATCCTTGATTTCCACATACATGTTTGAATGCAATCGTTAGGAAACGAACGGCAGCTTGATAATTAGCTAGTCGGTTTTTGACACCAAAGCTCTTTATACAAGCTGAACATATAGTAAGATGTTACAAGAGAGCATATGTTACTCATACAGTGATTCCTGCGAAAGCAGTGTTTGGGTGAAATGCTGCTTTATATGAAAGGTACAGGTGGTAAATTGAATAAAAATTTATTTGTATAGCGCTTTTTACAATAGACATTGTCACACAGCCGCTTTACATTCATGCATGAACAGTTGTCACAAATTGGATTCTATTGTCCCTAATGAGCAAGCCAAATGGCAACAGTGGAAAGGAAAAAGTCCCTGAGATTAAGAGGAAGAGACCTTGAGAGGAACCAGACTCCGAAGGGAAACCCATCCTCATTTGGGTAGTAGACATAATTAACATTATATGTTAAAACATTTAAATGAAAACATGTAAAATGTGTATGCAGAGATAGGAGAGGGAGCATCTTCAGCATGGCTGGTCGTTCCGTCTGATATCATCTCCCACAGCAGGGTCACCATTGGAATGATGCTAAATGCATAGGACATTGTGATCCATAATAAATTATTAGCCATTTGCTAATGGCTAATAGCCAGTGATAACTGGAGATTGGTTGGGGGGCCGATATGTCTAAAATCGTGTCACAGTACTTTGGGAAATTTTCACGATATGCAATATTTATAACAGGACATGTAATTGCAGAAAAATGCATGAATTGCAAAATATGTAGATGTGTCTAATAGAGAGATCAGTGTCTAAAGACTTCAAAGCCATATTTAATTTAGAATGACATAATGCTTTTTGCAGTACTGTATATCGTCATTCTTAACAAATGAATGACAGTGGTGCAGGATTTTTATTACAGAAGCATCTACTTCTGGACAGGTAAGTGAGGTTTGTTCGCCGACACCTGAAAAATGGAAATAATATCCATTGATTAAAAAAAAAAAATCCAAGTGATTATAGGAAATAAAAACCTTGTTGTGGCTGCAAATCACTGTCACGCTGTAGATTCATGGGCAGAAATCCATCATTCACTGTAAAGCTTTACTGGTCGTGTGCTCACTTGCTCGTTAGCTCATTTTTGGACTAGAGGCTGTTGTGACTTGGTTGATGTGTTAAGAGACTTTTTTTTTGCGAAATCTGTGCTTGTCCTATTGTAAATAGTACTCCTTTGTTTGTTCTCCTACTACCTGTGTATTTTCTCTAAGCTATCACTATTTAAACTGGTTCACATTCACTTTTGGGTCTCTCTTTCATCTGGCTGGTCTTCCGTGTTGTTCGTAATACGGTGTGTCAGTGCACTTTTGGCTTCCGTCAAACGAAAGTATCCGTTTGAATCAGTCCTCAGTCTTGCACGTTTTCAGTCTTACCTCTGGTGCATCTACAAATAGTTTGCACAGTTTTTATGTAGAAATGCCCTAAAATGCCCTCCTGTATTCAGGGTTTTTTTTTTTTTTCCTTTTCCACTGCTGCCATAGGCTTGCTCAAATTGCGATTAGTCTTTTAAGATATTATCCTATTGTAAAGCTGCTTAGAGACAATGTACCATTGTAAACAGTGCTATATAAATAAATTTGACATTGCTTTTTGTATGTTACATACGTTTATGATATACTCTCAGCATTCATTGTGATCCACACATGAACATGATGTACAGGAACTAGGTAGGGATTTTTCCTCTCCTATCTGATTATTTTAGGTTTTTCCCTTTTTTTTTTATTTTTTATTTTTTATTTTTTTTTTTGGCAACACGTTTGCTAGGGTTAGTGAATACTGTTGCATGACGTCCTATGACCCTGCCTTACTGTGCCTTCTTAAGAGCGTAGTGTGCATGCTTGAAATGCTTCCATCGTTTGTATTTGAATCTCATGATCTCTATAGTGAGGCTCTGTGCATCAGCGAGCAGACTGGACCTTCAGGACACTGCTGCTGGTAAAGCATCACCGTGTTCTGTTCAGGCATGCGTCACCTTTATGGGGAGGAACAAGTGCTGACTCAGACCCCCAGTTCTTTTCGGGCTGCAGAATGAGGACACGTATCAGATAGTGTTTGATTTACCCACCTCTCTGTGTTTTTTGTTGTGAATGTCCAATCTATACATGGGTTGATCCGTTTCTTCACCGTGAGCATAAGTTTCAGTATCTGTTAGGACGTTCTGCTCATTGTCCATATGCATGTACACTTATTAGGTACACATTGAAAGAAACGGGTCGGATCCCCTATTGGGTTGCGACTGCGTTGATTCTTCATGGAAGAGATTCAGCAAGGTGCTGGAAACGTTCCTCAAATATCACGGGTCATGTTGACATGATAGCATCAAGAAGTTGGTGCAAATGTAGTGACGGCACCTCCACCCTAACTCTACCACCCGAATGTCGCAGCAGAAATCCAGACTTTTCAGGCCAGACAACGTTTTTCCAATCTTCTTCTTCTTCTTCTTCCAATTTTGGTGAAACTGGGCAAATTGTTTCTTCAGTTTCCTGTTCTTAGCTGACAGTGTGTTCTGGTGCTGCTGTAGCTTATCTGCCTCAAGGTTCGTGTTCTGTATTCAGAGATGATCTTCTGCATACAATGGTTTTAATGAGTGGTTATTTGAGTTATTGATGCTTTCCAATCAGCTTGAAATAGTCTGGCCATTCTGCTTTGACCGCTGACATCAACAATTGTCGCTTGCTCAATATTGTCTCTTTCTGATCAACTGGTCTCGCACCAACAGCCATGCCATGGTAAAAGTCATTGAAATCACCTCTCCTCCCTATTTTGATGTTCGGTGTGAACTTTAGCAGGTTGGCATGCCCGTGTCTCATGCCGAAATACATTCGCATTGCGCTGCTGCCCTGTGATTGGCTGATTAGACGCTTGTGTTAATAAAGCGGCCGCTGAGTGTGTGATTCTCCTAGTGCCAATTTCAGATCTTGACTTGTGAGCAGCCTTGAGGGTGAAAATAATCCGATGATTGATATCCTCTGATTCTGCTGACTTGCTAGAATAAAGAGCTCAGCTGGCTGTCAGTACTCTGCTGACATTTCTTTGATTGAGTGTGTTTGTGTGTTTGCATTCTTGTAGTGATATGCCCTTATTTGGTGCATTTGAGCTGTTTTCGGACCTCGCCGTGCGCAGAAGTACACAGATGGATCCTCTTTAAATCACTCTAGGTCAAGACATAGTTGAATACCAGATGGTTTGATTTTATTCTGCTTTGTTTAGATGGCCTATTGATCATTTTGATCAGTGGTATGTGGTAACTATTGTGCCAGTTTAGTTAATAGAAATCCATCCATCCATTATCTTCAGCTTAAAGATAAACATGGGGACACGGGCCAGCCGGTGCCCATCTGGCAACTCTGGGCACAAGGGCAGGAACAACCCTAGACAGGATACCAATAGTTAATGGAAATGAATGTTTATTAACAGCTTTAATTGCAGAATAATGTTTTAGTAACTTTATATTTTAACACAAAGTTTTGAATGGGTTAGGTATACGTTTTTTGTAGTGGAGAAAATGAGTGATTACTTCAGTTCCCAGTCCACAGTCCCTAATACTTAACACCTTTGCATCCATGAGCAGTGCAAACCATATGCGCACTGAGTACTGTATTACTGTATGTGTACTTACTGCAGCTCCAATTACAATGAAGTTGGGACGTTGTGTACATAAACATAAATAAAAAGAGAATACGATGATCTGCATAATCTCTTCAACCCATATTGATTCGAATACACTACAAGGACAACATATTCAATGTTGAAACAGATAAACTTTACAGTTCTTTGCAAATATTCACTCCTTTTGAATTTGAGGCCTGCAGCGCGTTCCAAAAAAGTTGGGACAGGGGCATGTTTACCACGGTGTTAACTGTTGTAGGTTGAATTCTTTCCCAGCTTTGCCTGATGAACAACTTCAGTTGCTCAACAGTCCAGGGTCTCCGTTGTCGTATTTTCTGCTTCATAATGCTATTTTTAATGGGAGACAGGTCTGGACTGCAGGCAGGCGAGTCTAGTACCCGCACTCTTTTACTATTAAGCCACGCTGTTGTACCACACACAGCATGTTTTCTGCAGCTATTCTACATTTTACACGCCCACAGCAAATACAGGTAGTTCCGACAAATCACAAGTTGAATTTATCATTAACCAAGGAGTTTTATATATACTGTATATATCATAGCGTAGCCTTAAACATGCTCGAACACAACTATGACTGCAGTGCTCATCGGTTTTTCCACATAACTCCCTATGTCACTTCCTGTATTTTCTCTCTAACATATGACTATATAACCTGCTGGACATTTACGCGTTGAGCCATCTGGTTGATTGTTGATTGATTGTTCAGTGCATAATACTGTCTATCAGTGCAAATAAAATAAAAATAAAAGTGCCAGGGCAAATCCTACCATCCTGTTAAATTTGACAGCTTTTTTCAAGACAGGACCATAACTGGACATTCCTGTATCTCTTTCATTTTACATTATCTAATTTAATTGGTGTTATTTGCATAATATTCCTGTTAATACAAACTGAACTAGTTTACTTAACATCTTGGCCACCCAAGGAGCATGGGTTCCTTTTTGAGTGCTCCTTCTATATTCAGGGAGTTTTTCCTTTTCACTGTCAACCTAGCCTTGCTCAATTTGGGATTGGCCTTTTGAGATGATACAATATTGTAAAGCTGCTTTGAGACAATGCTCCATTGTTAAAAGCGCTATATATTTGAATTTGAACCCAAAATGGAAAAAAACAAATGTTAAAAATTGCTTTCATTAAATTAGACTTTTATGTCATTGCAGACAGTCTGAACTTTCAGATATTTCATATTTTGTCCGTTCAGCTTCATTTCATTTGTTAATAAACATGCATTCCTGCATTTCAGGCCTGCAACACAATAGCCAAAGTTTGGATGGGGGCAATTTAGGGTTAGTGATGTAAAAAAAAAAAACTCAATTATGATCTGATTTTAAACAGGCGAAGTCAACAGATGTTTATAATCATAGTTTGGTACAAAAGCAGCATTCAGGAAAGGCTCTGATGTCCAGACGATCTCCAGTTTGTCAACACGTGTGAGAAATTTATAGAATAGAAGTCCAAGTACATGTAAGCAGCATATGTGACCTGTGTATTTGATTATATTTGCGTCCCAACTATAATTGTAATATCATTATGATTATCGAGAATTCCCATAAATTCAACCTGCAGTTAAATGCAATTTCTAATGTACTAGCTTTTTATCTAATGATATGATTGCAGTGCTTGCATTGTGAGGGCGTTGTCCATATTATGATCTTCTGCCTCAATCATGTGCAGACAAACAAGCAGATACGGATCATTTTGTGAGCTGTCACATGCCAGTCATATCAAGGTCAAAGAGCCATTCCTCACTATGACTACTTGGTGCCCCAGGCCTGATGTAGAAAGCATGGATTAAGGGTCGATTGAGGTGAAATGCTTTGAATTTGAGGGGGTTGGGCTTTTTAAAGTAGAGGCGGGGGATCGAAGCACCCAGGAGAACGTGCATTATTCATGCAACATGAAGACACAGGCATCGATGACCGCAAGTTGACTGTGGGGTGCTCGCGATTTGCCCTTGGCTCATCATCTTGAGCTCCGTTTCACGTGGCAAAACAAAACTAGATCCTTGTGGTTGTTTGCGCTCTCTGCTTCTGTACAGGAGGAAACTGTTTTTCTCGACACCCTTGCTCATCTGTCGCCAGCCAAGGTGTTTTGCAATGTCTCTGTTTGAGACTTGATCTGCTCTTGGCGCTCATCTGTTTCTACTACGGTACTGGCCTGGACACGCTCCTGCATAATGCATATTTTCGGGATACTTGCGGTTTTAACTTCCAATGTTGACACCTTCCTTCTGCATGTTATAATTAGTAGCTGTTTCCAGCCTAAGGGGGTGGTTTGAGTCTAGAAAGTGACTGAAGTGTGCGTGTTGCGTTCTGTGAAAGTACTTGGTGTTTATTGTTCCTCTTACTTCTCACAATGCTGTGTGTTGTATAGGGAGGATAATGACGCAGCACATGTATCGTTTACAGCCAACGATCTAGCTGTGTTGTGTCTGAAGAATTATTGTTTGAGGTACAGAAAACCAAAACATACAAAGCTTTACTAGTGATCCACTAGAATTATCCCCCTTTTTCCTCCCATATGTTTAACATAAAGGCTGGAGCTTTATCCAGATGTGATGGCTGCACTTTAATATATTATAGGCAATTTTAAACGAAACACTTTGTAAATTAGCTACGTTTACATACCCGTATTAAAAGGGCAGGTTGTTAATCTCGCTGAAACACTCTGATATTTGCAAATAAAACACAGTGCACGTATGACGTGTAACGTACAACTACGTTACGTTCTGTGAAACAGGGTGTTGACTGACGTGGACGTTGACCGTCATTACAAGCGTGACAGTTTTTTTTTTGTTTTTTTTGTTTAATTCAACTGCAATATAAATTAAAGGGTACGTTCACAAGAAAATTGCAAAGCTTACGGAAATGGGACAGAGAGACCGTTAAAAGCATCCCTAATGCCCAGTGCATTTTTAATTTATGGAAATTGACAATAAATATCGAAAATTAGATAGATACAAGCGTGATGCTAAAGACAAAAATGCATTGATGGAGAGCGGTAAACTGCTCAATTGCATTTTTAAATAACAAGAAGGGGTTCCAATTACACCGCATGCCAAAGGTTTATAGACAACCCTTTGATTTCTTGCTGTTTCAGCCAAAGATCTAAACAGGTTCACAATAGGAAGCATACAGGGATTCTTCATGAATAAACTGCATTTCAGTAACTAACAAAAAAATATTTTAACAGAGTTGGGAAGTGGCAATTTAGCTAGTAATTAATATAAAACTAAACCATGCTGTGATTTTGAAACGGGTGATGTCAGCAGGTGATTGTAGTCATGTTTTGGTACAAAAGCAGCATCCAGGAGTCTTTAATGAGGAAAGATGGTCAGAGGATGGCAGATTTAAAAAAAAAATACTGACCCCTGCTAGTCTAAGGCCAATGACCATGCCCCGTTCAAAGTCACTCAGATCGCTGAGTTGTCCCAGTCTAATGTGGATTCACACTTTAACTGCTATATAGAACACTTACTTGACTTTAGGCTGCACTCTGAGATTACATGCCTAACTTTCACACAAGGAAAGCTCCCATCGTGACAGGGTAGCTTTCTGTAATTTAATATACATTTAGTATTTGTCTATTTAACATCTAGGCCCGCCCATGGAGGACGGGTCCCCTGTTGAGTCTTGGTTCCTCCCAAGGTTTCTTCCTACCATTTTGGGGAGTTT
>JAUZST010072646.1:0-21598 GCA_034779995.1 Parotocinclus haroldoi
TGGGCGGAGGGATGGGCGGAGGTATGGGCGGAGGAATGGGCGGAGGGATGGGCGGAGGGATGGGTGGAGGGATGGGCGGAGGGATAGGCGGAGGGATGGGCAGAGGAATGGGCGGAGGGATGGGCGGAGGAATGGGCGGAGAAATGGGCGGAGGGATGGGCCGGAAAGGTGGGCGGAGGTTCGCTTTGCTAGGCCATGCCGTCCTGTAAAAAAGAAATTATCCAGAGGGACTAACTGCTGATACAATCCAGGTCATGTGGGTTATGGGTACAGCTTAAGCTTAATGAAACAGCACATTAAAAAAGGTTTTGTCTCATTCTCCATGCTGTATCCTGTTGTTTCCTCTAACCGTACTCGCGCTGCTATTCTCAGCCGCAACCAAAACACTCGCGATGATGCAACAGTGAGTGACGCAGATGGAACGGTGGAAGCCATATCAGCAAATATTGGGCAGGGCACATGACGGCTCGAGAAGTGAAACCCGACATTTGAATGAAGATTTTCCCCTGGCGCTTTCATTAAGGATGCTTCTTACAGCGCTTTCCCTTTAACTGGAATAAGGAAAGCGTGTAACGTGAGCGAAACTCGCTCCATTTATCGTTCATCCTCACACTTTACATCATTAAGTCTTCGAACAAGGCGGGGGGAAAAAAAAGGGACGTGCTACGAAAGTGTTAGGTCACCGCTAGATTTGTCCGGGCTTGGACTCGGTTTACTCCGGGTACTCCGGTTTCCTCCCACACTCCAAAGACATGCTTGTTAGGTTAATCGGTGTCTCTAGACTGGCCCTCTAGAGGGTCGTTGCCGCTCTTGCGCCCAGAGTTGCCCGGTGGGCACCGGCTGGCCCGTGAGCCCGTGTGGATTGAGCGGAAGATAACGAATGAGCGAGCGATCTTAAAAGGCCAGTCCCAAGCTGAGCAAGCCTGGGGCGACAGCGGAAAGGAGGAGGCAAGACTCAAAGCGGGACCCGGCCAAAAAAGTATTTCACTTAAATATGAAACTGTCTCAGCATTCGACGTGACCTGTAAAGCATTTTTGTGTTTCCTTAAACAAGTAAGTAAAGGAAACAAGCGACGGCTTATTGTGAATGACTCACCGCTTTCCCTAATTGTGACAGAGGAATGCAACTTCATCCTCCTGCGCTGCAACAGCCACGTGCCTCTGGCAGTTGTGCAAACTCCACGCGGTCGCAATTGCTCGTTCTGTTTGCCTACGAGAGGTGAAACCTTTGTCAATTCGCGAGCGAAAATGCATGACGCCCAGGTTCGAAAGAAAGCAGACGTGATCCTGTTTAGAAACGTCATAATTGATCGTTGACAAAGCCATCAGCAAAAGGTGCTCATAAAGCACACCGAACACGGTCGCTAACAATACTCAGGTGGGCTGTTGGGCTTTTAACGATGCCCAGATGGCGTTAGGGGGGATAAATCGCCTCACACCCTTACGCCCAAACCAGCCTGAACCGATGATCCAAGTCACGACGGATCCATGATTTCCTTTTTATTATTATCAATTTTTCAAAAAAGATCTTCTATCGTCCAGCCCATGTGGACTCCGGTCTCGGTTCTGTCTTCTTAGCTGGCGCCTGGTGTGGTTTTCCGCTGCCGTAGCCCATCTGCTTCAAGGATTTGACGTGTTGTTTGCAACGAGTGGCCATTCGAATTATTGGTACCTCTCTGTCGGCTCGACCCAGTCGCAGAACTGGCCTCGCTGGATATTTTTTCCACCCGTTCCCGGTCAGTCCCTAGAGGTGGCGCTGCGTGTGAAACTCCCGGTAGGTCAGCAGTTCCTGAAATACTCAGGACCAACAACCAGACCACGTTCGAAGTCACTTAAATCAGCTTAAATCAGCTTTCTTGCCCCGGTTCCGATGCTCGTCGTCCTGTTGTCGACGTGAACCAAACCATGGAGTTGCGGCTTTGGGATTGGATGATTGGTCTAGCCCAGGCCGTGGAGCGGCAGGAACTTTTCGGGGACGTGTGTTTAACCGTTTTTGAGCCTGTAACGAGGCTGTAATTTCCACATTTTGCCGTGTAACACCGAGCACACCGAGAATCTGCTCCGGCAAATGTAGGTCAGACTCAGACTCAAAGTTCTTTGAGGGTTACGTAACGCGCTGGCACTGGCGCGATCGGTTTTCCGCTTGTTAACGAGAAGCAAATGGAGACAAAAAAAAAACAAAAATTGGTCGCACGGATGAGGCAATGGCACTGTGATAAACTGAGAATAAGGCCGTAGCACGATTTCATAAACTCATTTTAACTGTAAAAAGAAGAAACGCTTTTTTTATGCCTCCAATGCCGGGGTTAAGGAGCTTCGTCTCGCCCTTCACCGCCCCTCTTTGTATGATATAAACATAACAGCTGAAGAGAAGACGGCAAAGCCTGCAGGGGTCCCAGAATTCAGAGCTGAATGTGTGCTGTTGCAAACTTGTAGTGTTGTGTAACTGGAGCACCGATTGCAAGATGAAAAGCAGGAGACAAAAGGCTGTGGGTGAAAATGGGCCTTTATTAATGAGGGCTCGGGTTGGACGTCGTACTAAAATCCCTCTGTCTTGTCTCGTGGTGTTGTGGTCTAAGCCCTCTGGAGTCGAGTCCCAGTCATGCTCAAGACCGGAAGTGGCTGAGACAGAACCCGAGACCAGAGGCACAGGTCAAGTCAGACAATTTCAAATCTAACATGTTCGTTCATTAGAACTGGAACTGGTACTGTTACTGGAAAAGCGACTACTGGAACTGGTACTGGAAAAGCGAGGACTGGAACTGGTACTGGGAATGAGGACTGGAATTGGTACTGGGAATGAGGACTGGAACTGGTACTGGGAATGAGGACTGGAATTGGTACTGGGAATGAGGACTGGAATTGTTGCTGAGAATGAGGACTGGAACTGGTACTGGAAGAAGGCCTCGGAGAGAAAACAGAATATGTAGTTAGCTATTATTAAGTACACATAGTATTAAGTGTAACGTGAGTCTCAGGCTCCATAACAACTGCTTGACACTGACATGATCCCGGGCCGGATAAGCGCGCACACACACACACACACACACACACACACACACACACACACACACACGAGACTGAAGTTCAGGTTTATTATGTCATTAATACACCCAGTCAAACAGCATTGCTTATCCCTGAGTCAGCGGAGTAATACAAACTCCGTTTGTTACTGCAAAGTGTCTGACTTTTCTTTGCTGGCGGTGGATCAGGATCAGGATCAGGATCAGGATCAGGATCAGGATTAGGATGACCGTACGATAGCAACACACGTCCTTAGGATAATTTGCGTCATGTAGCTTAGCGTGATCTCGTTTTAAATCGAACAGTTATTGTTAAGAACGTAGAACGAAGTGTACGTAAATGCGTTTATATATATAAAAAAAAAAGCCAACTCTTTATGGTCGTGCCCGGGTTCGATCTCCGTCCTCTATGTGTACACTACTGTACGGTACTGTCCTTATATGGTCTGCGCTTCCTGCACGCATTCTTTGTGTGGGCTGATCATTAAGCCACGCCCGTTCCCTGTTACACCTAATCTGTTTAAATCCCAGTGTTTGCACAGGATTGGCTTGGGATAAAAAAAAATCGACGGCTTGGTTTAGGTTAGGGTCAGTTTTGCCGCTTTGCCAGAGGAAACAAGCTCTAGAGCCCCAACCAAGCTAGCCTGGGGTGGCGGTGGCAAGGAAAAACTCCCTAGACGTTAAGCGTAAGGAGGCCTAGGGAGGACCAAGCGTGCTCAAAAGCCTCAAAGGCCTCGGTGTTCCACACAAGGAACGAGTAAAGTGTATAACGTAACCTTAAATTCTGTTGTAGTCCGTCTGCCTCAAGGTTCACAGTGACGTCCAGTCTGGGTTAAGATGCTTTTCTGTTTTCTACCCAGCCAGAGTAACTCGAACCCGGAAGATCAGCGGTTCGTAAGAATACTCGGTCTGCCACCAAACAATCGTGCCGCGGTCAAAATCACTGAGCTCACACTCATTCATTTCCTGTTCTGAACAAAAACTGGCTGCCAGCTCGGGAACCTAGTGTGAACGGCGACGTATTTTGACTTTAAGCAGCACCTTGGGTTTAATGGATGATGTTATGGGATTTATTCGAATGGGGCTTCTTATTACTTGTTAAAAAAGGAAAACCTGCAAAACCACAACACATCCGTTTGTTCCCAACCTGATGCCCAGCAGCTGGAGCCCTGAAGTCGATTTACTTGGCGTTTTTCTGTGTTTGTTTGTTTTGTTTCGTTGTAGCTCCTGCTCGGTTGGTGGCTCTTTGTGAATCAGCGTCCTCACCCCTTTTTCAAGAATAACGTCACGTCATTCTTAACACGTCATGCCAACAGTAACTAATCCTCTTGTGTTGCATCAGAATTTGTTTACAACTTGCGGTGTATCAGTGAAACTCGAACTCATTGCTCACTTTCTCTGGGTGAGCCCGGACAAAATGGATTACAATGAGTTTATACAATGCGCCGGCCTCGGAAACGTTTCAATTCGCTAGATGAATGAGCTTTGAATGACGAGCCCGATCCCTCCATGGTTCAGCAGCCTTAATTACAAACCAGAGCAGAGTAAATCGAGTCAGACGTCCCGAGCTGAAGAGACCGAAGAGAGACGGCTTTAGAGATCAGCTTTAGTCCCTTCAGCAAAAACGAAGGGAACGAGCTTCTGGCTGGTTTTGGGATCAGTCAGAGACGTTACGGGAGGGTTATACAGCATCAGCAGCTTCGTCTCTTCCGTCAGCTCGGGACAGCTTTCTGACTTCGGAGCTTCGCTCGTGGATCTGTTAAGCCCGGCTCTTTAAACCCGACCGAGCTGCTCGCGATCTCCAAACTCCGACCTTAACGATAAGAGCTTCATTCGGATTAATTTAGAATCACTAATCAAGGAACGGAAATTAGAACCGGATCCTAGACTTCGGTTGGAACACCGGGATCTCACTCCGATTTTCGTCCTTTGGTACAAAAAGTGGATCTTCATAACAACCTGCCTTATGCCTAATCAAATTCGAAAAGTAAAGAAAATGCTTAAAGCTGATATATTCAATTCAATTCAATTCATTTCAATTCAATGTTATTTCTATAGCGCGTTTTACAGCGTAGCATCGTCTCAAAGCAGCTTTACAGTAATACATGATCTTAAAAGGCCGATCCCAAGGTGAGCAAGCCCAGGGCGACAGCGGCAAGGAAAAACTCCCTAAAATGGTAGGAAGAAACCTTGGGAGGAACCAAGACTCAACAGGGAACCCAGATGTTTATTAAACAAATACTGAATTTTAGGAAAATTAGTTTAAAATAAATATCAAATTATTAATAAAATGTATTTACATTTGTGTTTATTGTCTGTATAATAATAATAATAATAATAATAATAATAATAATAATAATAATAAAGTTACTGAAATTCCGTTCCTTGACCGATGGAATGAAACCGTTTTACCTTGTTGAATGATAGATCTTTTTTTTCCCTTTATCTTAAAACCGACCAATAAGCGGTGAAAACAGAACTGTGGTAATATCCGGTCGGCAGAACTGGGGTTAAACGGGGCACACCTGTACGTGTAAAGTTGCTTTGAGACGACGCCCCGCTGTTAGAAGCACTACAGGAGAATGTTTCGACTTTTCCGCGAGTGCAAGTACAAAGATGAAGGAAGCGAACGGAAAGGAAAAGCTGTTAAAGCTGTCGTAAACAAAAGGCCGAATGACTGAATAAGAATAGAGCGACACACACTCGTTGTGTATCAGTGAAACTCATTGTTTGTGTTATCCGTGTCAGTCTCTGGAAGAGGGATCAGCAATTTCTCAGAGCTGGTGCGTGCGCGCGCGCGTGTGTGTGTGCGCACGTGTAGTTTCTATCGACGGCCAGTGACGCAACTCTTAACTGTAAAATGACGTCTTGCGTGAGGTTTATAGAAAACTGCTTCGCTCGCTTGTTGCGGTCAGAACAATTTCCATCAACAATTTTATGCAACTGGCAGGAAACAAACCAAAAAAAAAAACAAAAATAAAACAACAAAGACTTTCGGTCTTTGGTTCCTAAAGCATGCAGGAAAATCCCCAAAGCGCTCAGTCACTCCTCATATCTTACTCACTCAAAACATCTCAGACGTGAACATATTTGCTCGTATAATTAATTAAAGGCACCCGGTGATGCGACCGATTCAACTTGTCTGACGTCACCGCCGATCGTTTTTCTTCTTTCAGGAAATAAAGGCTATTAAAAAAAGGAAATAACCGCCCCGTAGAGCGAGAGGAGGTCACTTAGAAAGAGCAAGACATGCGTATAGACTGTAATTATCCCTGTTGTGGCCCACCTGCCTCAAGGTTTTTTTACTTTTTCACCATTCGGAGGGACGCTACACCTGCTCACCTGCTCGCTACCTCAAATATCTAATCGGCCTTGTTTCTTTTTTTGGTTCAGTCCGGGTTAGATCCCACACCTTCCAAACTGGCAGTGCCGAGTCCTTGAGCAAACCCCTTAACCCAAATTCGGTAGGATTATGAGACTGCGATTTGGCGGCTGCTAGATGCAAACGTTCATGCCTCATGTCCTGACCTATCCATGGAATGTCAGTCTTTCCACACTTTGCATGTTCGGCTTTGTTCTCATGGTTCATGCAGGTTCTGGAAAAAAAATTCCTTTCTCCTCAGGCTTTTTGCTGGTGAACTCCGATCTGCCCCAATGCTCTCGTCCTCCCAGATCCGCTTTGGCATGTTTTCGGTTTAGGATTTTACCAGCAAGGCCACTGGTTAGACATGGCATCGCCAAAAGTACGCAGACACCCACTTTAGTGAGCGAGGACCGTTATACTGATCTCTAAAGTCGCAGCCAAAACCGACTAGAGCTTTCGTGAGAAGATCCAGTGTTTTTGGTAGTGCTGGACGTTACAAAATACATTTCCTCCAACTACTTTAGTGGAAAATGAACATTACGCTCTGAATGCTGCCTTTGTGAGATGAGAGTGAAGGAGGTGCTCAAATGGCTTAGGGGGGTTGTGAGTGTGTGTGTGTGTGTGTGTGTCTGTGTGTGTTCTGGGGGCTTTACAATTAAAGCACAACGACCAGAGTTCCAGAGCTCCTCAGTATAAGTACAGATAACTTAGGACGTCCAACATGCAGTACTATGCAAAAGTCTTAGGCCACCATTAGATCTGTTGTTTTAGTACCTATATAACATATTGGACCCCAAAATTTAAACCCGGGTGTCGTCACTCCTTCGGCAATTCGGACATCAATGGGCACTTTGGAATTTTTTTTGTTCATTGCCAAATAAAACGGTCAATGGTGCGATGTTCCAAAGACGATGCACACAAACCCAGTACAGTCCGTGGTGACAATGCACTAATACGGTATGCAAAAAAACCCCCCAAAGCTTCCTAAAACAAGAAAAAGAAGAACTAAGGAACAATCATATTTCGTACAAATATCTACGGGTATGATTTCAGGCTCTCTCAGTCCGCTTTTGCCTTAGTGACTAAAAGGTTTCACTTTCCATTTGTATTTATTTCATGTCTTTATTAATTACTATGGTAGTACTTTCATTTGCTTTATTCTTTGATTCATCCTGGAATGGATTAATCCTACCCGTGCATTATAGGTCATTATCGGATTTTTGCAGTCATCTGATTATTCGACCGTTCAGGTAAACAGCGATTAGGTCATCTGGAAATCAGGTGAAGTAATCCGATAAAGAGAGCTGGATTTTAATCCAGTAAACGGTGCCAGGGATTCTGCAGGGGGATCTGGCAACCCCTGAGTTTGACGCTTGGGTGGTGATTTTTATTGTTGCCCGGTTCGCGTAAACGATTTTCAGGGCTTCTCTTATCTGATTGCTCAAGTGCAGGGTGAAGTCCTGGCTCGGATTACTGACCAAATCTGATTCTCTGCAGTCATACAGCCCAGTTGTAAACAAATTCACTGAGGTGTGAAGCACGGGATGCCATTCAAATCTCTTTATTTGAAATCATTCACAAAGTTCAACAAGCAGCCGATCGTTTGGGATTTCAGGAAAATCCCCTGCCGCGTCATTCGTCCTTTCTCGTGTGGAACCTGTTTAAAGGGGAAGGGAGGGAAAAATGTGAAACAAATTCATCTTAAAACTGAGTTCATGCAAATAAACTTATTTATGTATATATATACATATATCCCTGCTTGGGCTCTACATCCCAAAAGAAACCTTTCCTAAATTTTACTCCTGAGAATAAAGTTATGAAAAAAAAAAAAAAAAGATTCTTCCAATACCTTCCTAGGAATTCGACGAAGGAATCTTATTTCTTCTTGCTCACCTTTTTTCAAGGACCACAGTGCTCCCAAAAACGCTATAAGACAATAATATTCCTCATTCTTTGAGAGCAGTGTGCGACTACAGATTTATTTGACTAGACACATTTATTTAATTCTCACATTTAACATCTGGGCCACCCAAGCAGGTCGGGTCTCCTTTTGAGGCTCGGTCCTTCCAAAGTTCCTTCCTTATAGGGTTTAGGAAGACTTTCCTTGCCACTGTCGCCCTGGGCTTGCTCAGTTTGGGATTGGCCTTAGATATTAGAACTTGCTTAACATTTTGCGAGGCGACACACACAAAGTTATATTCATACACAACGTCATATATATATATATATATACGCACACACCCAAGTCAGTGCCAATTTAGAGACCCCAATTAAGCTGCGTGAGGAAACCGGAGTACCCGGAGTAAACCCACGCAGACACGGGGAGGACACGCCGCTGCACATTGGGATTGAACCCGGGACCTTCGTGCTGTGAGGCAGAAGGTTCTAATGTTCTTATTGATAAACATTTGCAGAGATCTGCTGTGTCATAAGACCTGATATTTTCGTTCCTGTTTTGGGAAGAAACGAGGATTTGAATGCCGGCAGCACGAAGCGGTTGTGGGAGTTCTGGCATCACAAGGCAGTCGCAGCTCAGCTCTACAGGAATCGAGCTCCTGAGATGCTTGGGGTGATGTGGATCTGCCAGGTCATTAGAGAAGAAGATCTGATTCCAGCTTTTGTTTGGCCTGATCTTGTAAAGGTTCTTCAAAACCCTCCTTCGTTCCTGTTTCAGCATTTACTGCCAGGCTGTTTATTTCCCACAGTCAACCAACCCCCCTCCCCTCCCCCCCATCCACCAGTGGCATTCGCATCTGAGGAATAAACTATTCCACCTTCACATGACCGCAAGAGCTCCTAGCGAGTAAAAGCATCTGACAGGCATTTGGTAAAAATAAACTTCCAGCTTATTGGTGCTTGGCTACAAAACAGAACCATTTCTCACAAGTGTAAAAATAGCTTGCCTTGTGAACCCGGACCCAAATCCCAAATCATAGAGATCTCCAAGAGATCTGGACATTTAGAGATCCCCAGAGTTGTTTTAATAGACCTTTGAACGTTTCACAGATCTTCTTCTCCCTCAGAGCTTTTTGTAACATGGCAGGGATGTTTGGATCCATTTGGAGACCCTTGGAAAGGTTAAAAGACCTCCGGGGACCATTGGAAATCTTCTCAGAGATCGTCACAGACTTTAGAGAGCTTCTGGAGATCTTCAGAGATGCTCGGAGATGTTCAGAGACCTTGACGAATCTTTTGGAAGCCTTTAAGTACAGAAATAGGTCTTTAAATACATTACTGGATCTTCAGAGACGTGAAAAGACCTTTGGAGATCTTGAAATACAGCACTTGGGATCTTGGGGGAGTTTACAAGATCTTTGGAGATCTTTAAACGGTACTGCATTTAAAATATTAAAGACAGTATATTATGTACTAATATACAGTACTAGATATTTGCAGACCGTAACAGATCTTTGGAAATCTTTAAATACGGGGCTTTAAAATATCGAACAGATGTTAAGATTAAGTTAAGATTGTTAACGCCATTAATATCGTCAATAACCTGCCTCCATTTGTCTTCTTTTCCGAGGACAGGGATAGCCCTATCCATTCATATGTCCATGTTCTTGAGTATATACTGCATTTTAGAGTCTCCACAAAGCATTTGAAAGCCGTTTCGCGTCCTTTTTCTAGATTCAGTGGCAGTTCTAGACCGTTTCAAGTGCGGAGACCAGGATCTGGGGTGCATCCTGGGGCTTTTAATTTCAGGCTTGCCAGATTTTGCGAGAAAAAAACCCACCAAAACGTCACAGTCAATAGAACAAGAGGCCAAACTGAGCCAAGTCTTGGAATAGGAAGACCTGGCAACCATGTCCGGATAGACTTTTTTATTTTTATTTTTTTAGGATAAACTGACTGGTATAAATGCTGTGAGAAATCCGATGACTGGAATAAAATCCAGTTCTCTCCGTAATCTGATTTCTAGATTGGCGCATGCTGTTCACGTGACCATTTCTACAGAAATGAAAAAATAAAAGACATAAGCCTCCGTTTGCAGATTTGGAACGTCTCCGATCGAACTTTCTCCGCTCGTCTGAAGACCGGCGGCGAACAGCGGCGGTCGAGAAACTTTTGGTTGTTTTTAATCCGCATTAAAAAACAGAGTTTTCCCAGGGGAGGACGTAAAAATGGAGATGTGAAAACGACTGCCGGATGCACGATGCCTTTTTTTTTTTAAAATATTAGTGTTGGTTTTCTTTCTCGGTTTGGTGGCTCAGCAGTTAAGGCATTGGACTGTGGAGCCAAAGTTTCAGGGTTCGGATTCCACCTCTGGCAAGCTGCTGCTGTTGGATACTTGGCCCTAATCCCGCAATTGATTGGACCGTGTACAATTGCGTCTGCTATAAAGGACTAAAGGTAAGCGCAGGCTGAAGTGGATGAACTGCATTTTTATTTAATGATTAAACATTTCAACTCCGGTTCACCTATCGAAATTCATGACTCACTGCTTCTGTTGCATCACCGAAATACTACTGAGCTTCAGGTGATGGAGCTGCGTTGGCGTTCCGCTGTAGCGTTTCTTTATAAACTACCGGACTCGCTGTTTTATCAGCGTTCGTGCCCTCTTACCGAGTTTGAAAGCTGACGCGGGGTTTCTGTTTTGATGCGTGCAGCCGGTTTCGCTTTTCGGCCGTCTCGCAGTTTGGCTTCAGAATTTGCTAACATGCACGATAATGAACTTTTAAAAACGACCCGAAGCCGCGAGGGACCACCTTCCCCCCCATAACCTTTTGGCAGTTCATGTTTCTGTGAACTTATGACACATAAGGAGCAAATTCTCGAAACAAGGTCACTTGTTTTCCATCCTCCACCTCACGTGGGACTTCTGGTTCACACCATGTGCGGTTCGTTTACTCAAAATAGGACCGGCTAATTCCGTCACGATATTCCTGTTCACCTTCGAGGTTCAGTTCCAGGCCAGTAAGCAGGGGAACAAAAAAAGCGCACTTTCTCGCTGCTCATATTTCCTGCTGGACCTTGTGACAGTGAGCAAAGCCAGTTTTAGTTCTCCTTCGTGTGCCGTCCGCTTGCCGAGCGTCGCCTTGCATTTGCCAAACATGCACATTTCCTGGGTCTGACTCGCGGACTCATCTTCTCATCCAGTCTGCTGCTCGTTTTGCACCAGTTTGCGCTGGTTCTGTTTTTTCAAGCGTCCATGAAGTCTCTGCGTCTCTACGTATGGTGATGGTACGTCTCGAGCCTCCTCTAAGCACCTTCTCGGACGGGTCTACAGGTCTTTGGAAGCATCGGCACCACTGGTGTTTTGGCTCCAAACCTGCCTTGGGCTTCCCTTATGGGTTCCGGTCCAGGTTTCTCAGTTAGCCAGATAACATAAGCCCAAATCATAAGGACTGAGCAGGAGGAATGTCCCTCAGCTCTTTTCCTATTGCTATTTCTCCGCACGTTCTCTATTTAGGACAGGTCCGGACTGCACGGGGGGCCAGTCCATTACCGCAGTCCCCTTCTTCCACAGCCACACCTTTGTTTTTGTGGTTTTTCATTGTCTTGTTCCGAATGCACGGACGTCCCTGGAAAAGGTGTCGTTTTAAAGGCAGTTCATGTCGCTCTAAAATCCCGGTGTGCTTTTCTGCGTTAATGCTGCATCAAAAAAAGGGTCCGGACCCGACCCCGTACCATAACAGAGCCTGGCTTTTGGGCTTGTGATGCTGCTTGGTCTGAGCACAATCCTCGTTTCCATGGTGACGGCCCATCCTGGATGCCTCCAAGCCCAGAGGAGTGGGCGGAGCTTCTTTTTTGTAGCGTAAAGTTTCAAGTGGTATTTGTGAACGCAACTCAGCACTGTAGAGCTCGATAAAGGAGTCCATCATTTTCTCACACATTTATTGATAAACTGGAGTTCCTCTGATCATCATTACTCTGAAAAAAAAAACCCCGCTTTTCCAGGATGCTGCTGCTGCTGCTGCTGCTGCTGCTGTACCAAATCGTGATTGCAGTCACACGATCGTCTCAATACCAGCTCTGAACTGCCCCCGTCCCAACCTTTTCTAGAACGTGTTAAAGGCCTGAAATGCAGGGATGGATGCTTGTTTACAAGCGGGATCTGGAAACTGACCCGAAAGAAACACGAAATATCTCAGGTTTAAACTGTTTGCAATGAAATAAATGTCAAAGTAAATGAAAGAAACGCTCTGTGTCTGTTTTTCAGACTTATTACCCCCTGAAGAAGCGGTTGCCAAACCCAGTCGGGCCAAAAGACGCTTAACACAGACCAAACATCAGCTTTGTGAATAATGTGAGACACTATTTAGCCACCCGTATGGCTCGGTTCAGGAGGAATTACGTGTTGGCCAGATGATGATGATGTGGTGGTAACAGGAATCACAAACACACACTGTGGGCTTGGATATGATTTCTTGATAAGTTGCAGCACAAAGAGGGATTGATGCGAGGGTGATCTTCAGCTGGCACGCATCAGTGCAGCCTAAATATTGACGTCAACTCACACTCGAACTGTACCGCGAAGCTCCTGTAGGTCCCGCCAGGACTTTCAGTGAAGTTCACGCTCCAAGAAACACAAACGTTCTCAGTTTGACCATAAAGTTCACAGTTCTAATATGAATATTTGATGGTAACCCTTCTAAAAAAAAAACAAGCATTGACCAGCATCAGATCCATGCTGGCTTAAGCTGGTGTGTTACTGGTTTTGCTGGTTGACCAGCATAACCTTGCTGGCAAAGCTGGTTGCCCAGTGTGATCTTGCTGGTTTTGTTGTTCAGCCAGCATGTGCTAGTCATCAGCATACCCAGAAAAGACTAACATGTGCTGGACACAACCATCCAAAAACCAGCAAAGACGAGGATGTGCTGGTCACCACCATCCAAAAACCAGCAAAGACTAACATGTGCTGGTCACAACCATCCAAAAACCAGCAAAGACCAGGATCCGCTGGTCACCACCATCCAAAAACCAGCAAAGATTAGGACGTTCTGGTCACCAGCATCCAAAAACCAGCAAAGACCAGGATGTGCTGGTCACCACCATCCAAAAACCAGCAAAGATTAGAACGTTCTGGTCACCAGCATCCAAAAACATGTTCAAAACACAACAAACGCTGGTCACCACCAAGTCCAGCATCATTCTGGTCTGTTTTGATTTCAGTAGGGAAATTTCACAGCAGGTCTTCTGGAACCAATGAAGATCACATTCCGAAGTTCCCCTGTGCAGGGTTGCCAAATGCATGCTATAAGAGCCCTCTAATTCCCCCCACATATATCATCCAGAGTTAAAACAAGGCATTTAACTAAAACGCCCGCTTAAAAGAGTCACACATAACCTAACACATAAATTCTTATGTGTAATCCGAGCCTGTTATCACGTTAAGCTCCTTATCAGGTGCTAAAAGGGAAAAGAAGAGAGTGAAGGAAGCCGGCCAGCCTTCACTCGGTCGCCGCAAACTCTCCGTTTTGCTGACGGATAAACTGTACGTATTCATTCGCTGCAGCCTCATTGCAGTCAGTCCGAACATCCAGTAAGCCACGGCACTCAAAGTCAGCCTGTTACTAAATTTAGAAACGTTTTCCAACAAACCCGTCTGACTTCTTTTTTTTTTTTTTTTTTGCCCCATCGTGCTTGTAAAAGTTAGATTGCCAAACTGATACAGGAAATGAGAGCTGAGCTACGCTGGAATTGTCCGAAAATAGAGACAATAGTCAGCAGATACTGAGAAATTGAACGCATGTGACAATAGCCTGCTTTTATTGTGCGATTAGGACCAAACCACAAGACAGACAAAAGGCTCCGGGTTTTTTTTTCTCTCTCTCCATGGGTTGTTCCTACAGATTAATGCAGACATTAATGCTTTTTCCATTCATACAGTTTTTTTTGGGGTGGGGCACTTCAATACCTCTCAGATGTTGCATTCACAGGCTCCGGACTTTTCACTTTGACTCTGGCCTGTATGAGTATAAGTATTATAATAAGACCGTACAGACTTACGAGTCTTATGAGAAATAAAAAGAAAGTGTTTGCGCAAAGTTCGGTTGATTTCTGCATGTCCAAAGGAAAGCATGTTCGCTTCGGAAGGCTCCCTGCAACCGTACACAAACTCTGCCGGACTCAATCTGGACCAAATATGTTCCGCTTGATTCAAAGCATGTGCAGAAATGCGACGTGTTTGAGTTTGTTCCCCTCGCCATGTCGTCTTATGTTTATTCACCTTGGTGACGGGGATTGTGCTCAGACCAAACAGGATGACAGAGCTTTAACGGTCCAAAGATGTAAAAAGGAGAATCCAGACTGTCATGAGGAACCAAAAGTCCAAAATCCAGGCTCTATCATGGTACGGGGTCGGGTCCGGACCCTTGGTAAAGGTCATTTACCCTTGCAAAACTGGGATGGGATGGACCATGGGAAAACAAACACTTTATCACTTTCGATCAACTTCATTTCATTTGTTAATAAACATCCGTTCCTGCATTTCCAGGCCTGCAGCACGTAAAAATAAAACTGTCACACTAAAGCATTTACCCTTCACATTCCTATGAAGTGATTTCAGGTTTCAGGTTTTGTTCCGTTTCGTTCTTCCTGCAAACACGTTTGAAAATCTGTAATAGTTTCGGGTCGTCGTTGTTGCCTTTTCCGTTTCGAAATTCTCCACACTGAAGGTGGGCCAGTCCAGCTTAAAACCCCGGTGTAAATGACCTTCACCAAGGGTCCGGACCTGACCCCGTACCATGATAGAGCCTGGATTTTGGACTTTTGGTTCCTCGTAACAGTCTGGATTCTCCTTTTTTCATCTTTGGTCCATTAAAGCTCTGTCATTGGTCTGAGCACAATCCCCGTTTCCATGGTGATGCTCCATCCTCGACGCCTCAGAGCCCAGAGGAGTGGGCGGAGCTTCTGGACCCGGTTATAACACGAGGCTTGTAGTTTTTTGTACGGTAAAGTTGTAAGCGGTGTTTATGAATGTAACTCTGTACTGTAGAGCTTGATAAAGGTCGGATAAAGTAATCCCTTACCCACGTGCTCCTGTCACTGGGACTGTGGTTAAGGTACTGGACTATGGACCAGAAGGTCCAGGGTTCAAATCCCACCTCAGTTGTGTCCCTGAGCAAGGCCCTTAACCCACTCTGGATAAGGGCGTCTGATAAAAGCCGTAAATGTAAACGTATCAGATACCGATGAACGACGGTTCTTGATGAGGGAGCGCAGAGATCATCCCTCTTCAGTTTAGGCTCGTACCCTTTACCCGTTGTGCTCTGAAATTCCTCCCGATTCTGATCGGTTTCATGATAATATGCTCTGTAGAGGGAGAAATAAGGAACATGTCATGAGCTTTGGGCACTGGGGAGGAAAGGAAGAAGGGAAGTAACAAGAACAGTAACTGAGAAAAGTCATAGTGTAATCTGATCAAAAGTTAAGAGCTGAACGAATCGCCATTCTCCAATGTGTTTTGTACCAAATACAGAATGAAAGCCGTCACGCTCTGGCCACAACGTCGGATTCCTTCGTTCTTTACTTCTTAAGAATGCACCCTTGAGCTCGGCTAGGTCCTGCAGAAGCAAACGCGTGTCATGGTCACGTCCCTTCACTGGTTCGGCCCGGCTCTGTACTTCATTTCATACGCCTGTGACAACGGGACTGAGTGAAAATTCCCGAATTGGGTGACTAAGGTGTGCGTCCCTGTACCTTTGTCCAATTTAGAACGTAGCGCTACATTGAATACAGACCCCGAATGACCCCAAACATCTGACCCACTTTTGGTGTCACCAAATCGAATCGAATCTGAAGTTCTAGATCATTTATGAGTGGTGGTTTTGTGTTCTGCAGACTGGAACTGTTTTTTTCGGCTCTGGGACTCTGACTGTGCCTGGAACGGTTAGCAAAACATTAACTGACTTTATGCATTTATGACTTACAGTTACGCCCGTGCAGTGAACGAACAAAGGTACAAAACTGTTCACGTTATGAATCACACCGTTGTCTAGGGTACTGCGATCTACCATTGTTTTAGCAGTTTTGTAATGACCACGTACCGTTTTCTCCCTAAACTACAAGCAGAAAAGACAGGACATTTATACGCAGTGCTAAAAATACTGCAAAACTCTAAAGCTCTCGCCGGGCCGGCCACCCGATACTCTTTCCAAAGCGAGACTTACGGAAACAACGATTCCAAAAACCTTAATTTTGAAAAAATAATAATAAAAAATTCGAACCTGAACCGACCCCCGGCTCAACACCCGCCCTGACGAGAAGCTCCTGCCCCTTTCCACTCCCCCCAGAAAAAAACAAACCACCCCATTAATATTGCAACTAAAACGTAGCTTTTGGACCGTGTGTTTGTTGAAGAATCCATTAAAAAAAAAAAACCAAGAACGATAAAGAGCACCGAAAATTGATCCAGTTCAGCATCTGTTTCCAGCGCTACCCATTGGAGAAAAAGCCGCCCCCAAAAACCCACCTTTAAACGTCATCGATCTAAATCTTACACGATTCTGCTGAATGAACTCATTTCATCCGAACAGCAAATCCAATCTACAAAAAAGCGCTACAGAAATGAAATCGAACTGAATTGAATTAAAAATAATTTTTTAAACAGGAGCCTGTTGGTGCCAGGGACCCTCACGTTTTTACGGCAAGACTTTTAGCTTAGTTTATTTTTAGATGAAGTCTTGCAGGTCAAAAATGAAAAAAAAAAAATAAACAAACCAAAGGTCACACTTTAACCTGATCACTGTGCTCACTTCTCCACTATTTCCTCTTTATTTGTCACCTCTTAATGCACGCATAAGCCAAAAGAAACGACGGGGAAGATGTTCGACGTTGGATTTAAAGTGAAAAGTCACCCGACATGGAAACACGTTCATAAACATTTACTGTGTGACTGTCTCCTTTTTAAGTACTGTGGTGGGGACTGAGGTGACCTAAGGTAACGTCCAGGGTTCAAATCCCACCTCTGCCACAGCTGGGTCCCTGAGCGAGGCCCTTGAGCCACCATGGCTTTGTAATGAATTGTAAATGGACAAGGGTGTCTGCTAAATGACGCGAAAAAAATGTTAGTGCGAATTGCAAACTCATGCATCTGTCTGACTTCGAGGTTCCTGTGGTCCTGTGGAGGAGATGTTACACGACTTCTGTGGCCTGTTCTTAGAAGTGCAGTTTCATGCTCACAAAGCAGTCGTGAATCGCTGCCTGATCACTCCTTCTGGTGTTTACAAGTTCCCTAGTTACAGGGCTCTGATTATTTGTGTTTGTTTTCATGTCTAGGATCCTGAAACCCCCCCCCCCCCCCACACACACACACACACACAACGAGAACAAGGTTCATGCAGAGCAAACGCTGCATGATTCGCATGCATGGAATTCCAGCTATGTCCTTTTACTGAATGCCTTCCTGCTTTATTGCTCACCGTTAAACTAAAACTATGCAAACTATGCCAGACCAGAACCAGGCATGCGTCCGGTGCCTGTTAACACATCGCACCTTCCGCTGGAGGCCAGGAGCTCGGTCACCAGTCGATAGAACCCTTCCAGGAAGCCTTAGGTGTTGCGCGGTTTCAGGGTGTTACCGGGAAAAAGAGCCGAAAAGCCGCTGCACGTTCGAATACCAGAGATACTAACTAAAGCTCGGATCAAAACCCACGAAGGAGTTTAATGTCAGAGGAATGTAATCGCCTTCATCTCATCTCGGGCTCTAGGTCGGTGGTGCTTGATGGTAAACGTGGGAGTTGCATCCGGTACAGCCTGGACGGGCGGGGCGTTGGTTTGGCTTTTAACCTGGCCTGCTTGTTCGACCTGATTGAGCCAGTTGGAAAGCGTTGGATGATCTGATCCTCCTTATGACTGGCGGTTATGCTAGGATATACAGGGGGACCTTATTTGGGTTTTCAGAAAACACGACACTTTGGGGCGGTGGTACCATGCCAACAAGTCTGGGCTGGGGAGGTAAACAGTTGGTAAACGCATTTATATTTACATTCGTGTCACTATAAACCAGCTCTTTAACAAGACCACCGACAAATGTACAACAACGTACAGACCCCCGCCCTGCACAATCCCGTTTTAGAGAGTGTCGTGGGGTTTGCGAGGCTGACAGAATTGCTTTCACCCAAAACTTGAGGGGAAATAAGCATTAATTTGGTTACATTCATGAATGAACCAAACACACGAGGAGGTACCTCGTCCCCAAAACAGAGAGGAGGTCAAAAATCCCAACCTTCTGGCCCTATTTTAAATGGCTGTGATAAAATCTAAGCGCATCCCTCATGAGAATGCTTAACCAATTAATTTAATTCATATTACCTCAAGCACAAATTGTATTTGACCAGCGGGTGTCGTACTTTTCCCACTTTTACACAGAATCGATCTAATTTTCCATGGTTACGCGAGTAGAAAAACAGCGTCATGCCCACGGTTAGCTCGACCCTCTGATTCACAATGTTTTAGTCCGGTCTCCAAAACACCTGCAACTTCTGGATGATACGTGTCTCCTAGCTGAGCTTTTAGCCCAATAATTTGGTCACAGGTGTTAGCTTATCTCTCTCGGTGCCCCAGCCTGGTATCAATGACGTCCTCTCCGTCTTTTACAGAAAGAATCATCAGAACTCGTTTTAGCCACATAGGTTTTATATTCCCCCTTTAACTTACTTAGTTAATAATCAATTACAACATTCCACAAGAGCGTCACAACTCCCCTGCCCCCGGTTGAATTGTTCTCGAGTTCGTGACTGCTCGCAAGAGCGAGGGCATATTTCAAAAAGAAGGATTTGATTAAACAAGACGATCAGAAAAGTCAAAAAAAAAAGTTGTTCGATTACGCCAATGAGATGCCAAACTCAGCTGCGCTGATTGATAAGCAGGTCCAGCTGGACCCAGAGTGCCCCCACATTGTGTACACAGTAGGGTGTAATGGCCGCCCCATGGGGCAGGATCAGATTATCCAGCAGTTCTTTAGCTCTTTCATTTGTAAACATCCCCTTATTTCTGTTAGCAGCGTATGTTTTGTTTTTCCCCTTTCGTTCTGCGAAGTGCTTAAGCGGCCTTCCTCCCAAATATAAGCAATAAGACTTTTAAAAAGCATAAGGCGTACCCTCATGTGCCTTGTCTTGAACCTCCGAAAGTCTTGCAGTCTTGAGACCGCCCCTCCCTCTGGCCAGTTCTGCGGTTGAACTATTATAAGCCTGTATCGGCATTTTTAAATTCCTCTATCTGGTGGCCCTCGACGACACCATGCGATGCATCGGGCATTACTTGGCCCTGCCACGGACGCCTGGTCGACCTGGACTTCGGCCTTCTAGAGGAGAATCATGAAAGGGGTGTGTCTTCGCTCGTTCGCTAATCACTATATCGTGTGTTCCGTGTTGGGTAGCAGTGAGCAACAGAAATGAGGGAATTCCGACCCCGAAAACCAATCCCCTTGAGGCGTACTGCTACGCGTCACGGGCTAATACCGTTTAGCCGCTTACGTCTTAATTTATCCGAACCAAAACCACGGAAACCCAAGTATTAAAGGCACCGTTTTGAGCAGAAAACACGTTATTGGCAACCGTTTGCCGTTTAGCAGTCGTTAAGTAATATTGAATCGTTATATCTGTGCACAGAAAGTTTCTGATTGGAAACTTGAACTTGAACATGGAGATCTTGTGAAGAAGCAATGGCGTGCAACTGCGACGTCTTCGATTTGGACTGAAAACCATCAGGTCTTGAAAAGGGAGGAACGTCCAGGAGGAACGGTAACTCAAGACTTAACCCTTCGAGGACCAGGGGACGACTGAAACAACACACGGTCCTGAAAGGGTTAGGAAAGATGGGACAAATACTGCAGGTCCCTTAAGGGGTCATAGGTGTTGGACGGCATCTGGACACGACACGACGGCCTACTGGTCCCAGACTGGTCAGAGTGCCAGCCATGATAGCCACGATGCCCATTAATGGGCATGCCAGTGTCAGAACTGGACCTTGGTCCAAGGCACAAACATGTAAGGCAATACCGAATCTATAAGTGCCATCCAACCTAAGTGTACACACCAAAACACATCCCACGCACACACACACATCAGAACCCACACCCGTGTGTGTCATCGGTGTTTATCATCGTAAGTGAGAACCCTATCTGCCCGGTAACAATAACACATCCCGGGCGAGGTCACACTGAGTTTGTGTCTCAGGTTCCACACAGCAGCTGCAATAACAAACAAACGGCACATAATGGGAAAACGCACACACTCCTGCACGCTCAGATCCTCTCGCTCACATAAGAGTGTGTGTTTTTGTGTTCCTGTGTAAGATGTGGTTGGTTCGTTACTATAGGAATACAGTTAGGAGTTTGGATTAGTCATTCGTTAATCGCGAGACTCTGTTTGGCCACTAGTGGTGCTTATTCACTGAGGGCAAAATAAAATCATTGTTAAAAATCAGTCCTAACAACGAGCAGGACGAGTCACGGACCTTTTTGGCACGGCCTCTTTTTTTTTTGTTCTTAAAGCCACGGCTGAAATGATTATGTCTTTCTGCCTTCTCCCAACACTTAAAATTTAAAGCGTGTGGATTTATTATTTATAACCCTCTAAAGTAGCACGATTTAATCATTAAAACAACGTTTTTTTTCATATTTTTTTCTGTGGTTCAGAGCACCTCAATGGGATTCGGATTCCCCCACCCCCCCACCACAGACTATTTATTTATTTATTCATTTATTTATTTTTTATACTGTGAATATCAAAACTGTACTGAGGCAAAGATTCTATCGTTTAAAGCGTGATGGTTTATCCTCTATACTGTCTTAAGTTCCCTAAATCAGAGCGTAAATCTCCCTTATAAATGCACAAAAGAGAACAAGGAAAGACGAAACAGTTAATCTGAAATTTAAACACAACATCTGCACTCTTTAATGGGATTAGGAACCCCGTTTGGCTCGAACTCTTTCGTTTCAATTAAATCCTGCGATAAAAAAAAAACAAAAAACTTTTTTTGTTGTCTAGTTTAGGTAATAAAATTGATTAACTAATGAACACATTCTGCCATTCTTGTGTTCTTTTGTTCTGTCGCTTTGTTATTATAATCTAGTACACTTTAAATTCAGAAAAGAGACAGAAAAGACTACAGATTATAAGCTTATGAAATAGTTTATAGGTCAATAAACTCTCACAAAAACAGTAAAGTTAACACACACACACGCACGCACACACACACGCACACGCACACACACACACACACACACACACACACACACACACACACACACACACACACACAC
>JAUZST010072656.1:0-21596 GCA_034779995.1 Parotocinclus haroldoi
TGGGGAGAAAACGAAAACACAACACTAAGGGATCGGGGTAAAATAACTCACCGCGGCGAACAACGTAAAGAGGGCTCACAGTGCGAACCCTAACAATTTTTATTGGACAATGATTCATTAATTCGATATTGCACAACTATCAGTCGCAAACGACAGCTGTTTAGTTATAAAATGTTACCCTGTTGGCCCTGCTTGGCATGAAGGCCTTGGAAACGCCTGGTGGGCATGCACTCTGGACAGCAGGCTCCTTGTCCCGATAATGCAACGCCCTGTGCCATTCCTCCTGTCTAGCAACCATCAGGAAAACATCTGGTTCACTGCTTTTCATGTGCCGAAGACACCCCTGGTCCTCAGCCACTCATGGTTGGTCCACCACAACCCAGTTCTGGACTGGAAAAGAGAAGAGATCACCACCTGAAGCATTTTTGTCAAAACTGCCTCATCTCGGTTGCTCCTGTTTCCAAGGCCCCTACTCGCAAGGAGAGGACAGAGTGAAAGACGGCCTTTAATACACCGTTGGGCCATTTCGAGTAATGGGTCATGCCATTTGGACTCACCAATGTTCCGGCACTTTTTTCAAGCCCTGGTAAACAACATGCTCCAGGACTATTTCAGTTGCTTTGTGGTTGTCTGCCTGGATGACATCCTGGTATTCTCCCGGACCCAGGAAGAGCATGTCCAACATGTTCTCAAGGTGCTAACTCACCTCTTGGAGAACCGCCTGTTCATCATCTTTACATATGGTTTCATAACATACCTTGATCTACCCTGAGCATCAAGAGCCCTTGATCTACCTTGAGCATCAAGAGCTCTTTTTCTAATGTCCACTGAAATCTACTTTATTCCTTAATAAGCCATCAATGGGTAGCTATTTTGCATATTCATAGTCAGACACAACCCTTTTTTTACTGTTTACATGGCAAGTTGCCCTGTCCTTTGTGTTTCTAAGGGGAGAAAACAGGACATTATAACAATTTAACAGTTATCCAAATTATCACCAAACAACAAGACATTTGGTATTCCTCATTATTTTCAATTATGTTCACGCACAATCCAAATGTATCCAAACGCAATACACTTTTACATTGTCATTAAAATTAAAAAGCACAGATATGGTGATCACACTTGTGTCTTCACTTCCAAATGGTATCAATATATTTTCACGGATGTTTTGTTGTTTACAATACAGTATTTCAACAAATGTGCCCATACTTTACATACATCTGACTCTCTAAATAGAGGTTGTGAAAACCCCATAGAACTTTGGGATGTTATATTGGAAATGCTGGGTAATACTGGGAATGTATAGAGGAAAAAAATAGAAAGTCCATAAGGGCATCAGAGAAAAACAACAAAAAACAAGCGTACAGTTGGAGCTTGTTGGTGCACTGGTGGCACTGGTGAAAAGTTAGATGCCTGAATGTACCGTGGGCTCTGGGTAAACTAAAGCTAGGACGTGGTTGTATATGAGATGGTTCAAGCTACTCACAAACCACCAAATAGACCAGACAAACGATGTCTGTCAGTACCTTAGTGAGCAGAAAGTTGTAGAATTCAGGGATAGCCAAGGTGCTGCTTCAGAACACTTCCTTGATGTGAAGCTAAAACAACAGTGCGCCTGTCAATTCAATTAATTTCAATTTTATTTATACAGCACTTTTTACAACAGAACATTGTCTCAAAGCAGCTTTACAATATTACATTATCTTAAAAGGCCAATCCCAAGTTGAGCAAGCCTAGGGCATTTCCAGTGACCAAACCTGTCCTATTACACCCACCCGAATTCTGATCACTCACTCACTGGAAACACACGGGACTCGTTCACTTCTCATACCCCTTGCACTCTTTTGTTGCTAAGTCACTTGGTCCCTACCTTGTCACTAAGTGTACCGATTGTGTTTTTGTGCAAGTTTGCCATCACTTTTGCTTACTGTTATCGACTGTGATTCCGTTCCACGACTATGCCTCTTGCCTTGACCCTTGGACTTTGTTGTTTCATTGCCATGTACCAATCCCTGGACTGTCTGACCTTGTCTTTGCCTGCTGTTTTGTTAATTAACATCCTGCCTGCATCTGTTTGCTGCGTGTGTCTCCGCCATTACTACATAGCGTACAGCGCCACAAAAAAAACATCCACCTCGTCCTCGTGGCACTTCTTGGAGGAATCAGAGGAAAACAAACACAATCCCGGAAAACCACCACAGAATCACTCACCAGAGTAAATCCAAAGCCCTGGTTATAAAGACTTAACCACTTATAAACTCGACCACAAACTATATTAAACGTTATGACAACTCTCTTTGAGGTAAATCAGGTCCTGCACAAGGCCATAACATAATGAAACTGCAAAGCATCCAGGTAAAGAGAGTTCAAAGAAGAACATATACAGTATACACCATATCACACAATTAATTCTAGAGAGCCTTACACATGGATTCAGATTTGGTGAATGGCTAGGACCACTGAACTTAGTGTCATTTTCAGGAAACCAGTTTGAGATGACAGTTGCTTTGTTACATGGTGTATTATCATGCTGCAGGTAGCCATCAAAAGATGGGTAAATTACGCAATTATGACCTTAACATCCATGTGGCTCAGTAGAAATCATGACTCTTTAGACCTCAATTCAATAAAACGTTATGCATATAGCGCTGTTTACAATGGAGCATTGTCTCAAAGCAGTTTTACAATATTATATTATCTTAAAGGGCCAATCCCAAATTGAGCAAGCCAAGGGCGACAGTGGAAAAGAAAAAAATCCCTGAAAGTAGTAGAAAGAAACCTTGGGAGGACCAAGACTTAACAGGGGACCCATCCTCCACGGGTGGCCTACATGTTAATTAAGTAAATACTTAAAAGTATTTTAAATTACAGCAAAATTAGGTAAATAACAATTTAAATAAATAACAAATCAATAATAAAATTGTAATTAGTAATCATTTAAATAAACTAAATTATAAAACAAAATAGATTATAAAATGAGTCCTCAGTGGGAGGTCCATTGTCTCCTAATGTCCAAACCTACATTTTGCTGTCCAGTTTTGGTTAGCATATGCACACTGCCTTAGAAAGGCTTCAGAAAAGCCTCAGTTTTCTGCTCTTAAATATCAGAAGTGTTGAAGCCAATGATTTAATGTATTGTGCATTCTGGGATGTTTTCTAGTTTGCACTAACATAGCAGTTCAGACAGGCATTTGTCCCTTGACTTCCTTCATCAACATTTTCATTTGCAGAACAGATGATTGTTATGGCATCATTTGGAGTAAACCATATGGGCTGTTGTGCAAGAAAATCACAAGGAGATCAGTAGTTACAGAAATACTCAAACCAGCAAATCTGGCACCAACAATCATACCACAGTCAAAATCACTGAGATCACAGTTTATCACTGTTCTGATTGCTATTGTGAACATTATCTCAAGTTATCTCAAAAATTCATTCCTACCTTTATTTAAAGAACATGGTTGTTAGACATCCAATAATCTCCTCACTCCTCTCCACAAACAAAGAGATTATATGCAAATCTGATTTTTAACAGATCATGATGACAATAACCTCTTGACATTACCAGTTTGAAATCACTTAATTTTTTGGCCCTAGGAAAATGTGAAAGAAAATAAGGAAACAAAAAATAACATACAAAAACAGAAAAAGTATTAATCAATCAAATCAAGCACCGCTGCCTCACAGCAAAAAGGTCTCAGAGAGGAGTGGCATGTCCTCCCCGTGTCTGCATGGGTTTACTCTGGGTAATCCGGTTTCTTCCCACAATCGAAAGGCATGAATGTTAAGTTAACTGGTGTCTCTAAATTGGCCCTTAGTGTTTGACCGTATGCGCGACTGTGTGCCCTACGATGGATTGGCGCCCTGTCTAGGGTTGTTCCTGCCCTGGTGCGCAGAGTTGAAGGGTGGTCACTGGCTGGCCCAAGACCCCATGTAGATTAAGTGTAAGATAATTTATGGATGGATGGATATATTGAAACTGTAAAAAATAACTGTAAAAAAACTGCTTAAAATAATTAGTTGTCATGCAAGCCTCATCCAGCACCACCACGTCCCGTCAGCAAATACCCCTTTGACATTTACTCTCATGTTCCCCTTTGACTGGTTTGGTGTGGACTTTTAACATGCACTTTCATCACTCATTTATGTACACCACTTGCACACTGATGATGCTTGTTTCGTCCACTATTTAACTCACACTAACTTCACTCATCGCAAAGTATCTGGTTTACCCACGCTTTATGCATGTCAATGTAGCATTTTTGCTCCACTCTTCCGTGCCGTCCTTGTTATTTGCTTCAGTGTTTTACGCCCATCTCCATATTTACATTGGTTTCTGTTTTGTGTTCACTGGTCTGTTTTTTTATTTAATTAAACCCACACGATACTCATCCTGCTGTGCTGTTGTGATCCTTGTGCGGGTTGTGACAAAAGTTTAAAAAAGGATTCAATGGAAATGGAAAGATGTAAGATGATTAAAATTGTTATATATCTTATATAATATAAGTAAAAGAAAACAAATGATAGAAAAAAAAGCCATGTTGAGAATAAGAAAAAAAGAGGAATCAATATATAAACACATATACAAGAAAAGCAAGAAAGAATAAACGAGGAAGCACGTAATGGAAAGCACTAAGTGTAACGTGCACCAAAGATGGCGGGTAGACAGACGAAAATGGGATTGTGAGGCAAAAATCGGTGTTGGACGGGAGTCGGTAACTAGCGAGACAAACGGAATACAAAGGATCAGGCAAACATTATGTGGAAGCCCCTGATGAGGAGTGGGTCCAGAATGTCCCTAACATCCACCCAACAACCCTCCTCGGGACCATAAGCCTCCCAGTCCATGAGGTTTTTGTTTGTTGATTAGTACTGTCCATTTTCATTTTATTTTATATATAAATATGCAGAATTGCTGGAGCTGAAAATTTTTCGGGTTATTTGCTTAGCTTTCTGACTGTCACGCTCATACGGGCGACTGTTGGCAAATGTGGGCCGCTTTAATTGCCGTCTGACTGTTGTTGCTCCGGGTGCCTTCTTTTTATTTTCTGCAGTGAGCCTCGAAAACTCACCATATTCCATATATAAAGTGTTTGTTCTTTAAATAACGTATTAAATTAGTTGTGTTAAAGCATTTTAATGTGCTTCCCTTGTGGGTATTTTTTGTTGCAAATGTTGAAGGATGAAAACTTTACATGACTCTGAGAGACCGTGCAAAAGTTCCACATGGCAGACATATTTGTTTATGATTTTCCGCCATACACCTGCGCAATGTAAAGGAAAAGTGGCGGGGACACAACTCTGCACACAGGGCGTCTGCAAATTGCAAAGTACAGATTATTGATTTTTGTGATCGGCAATGAAATGCATCGATTGGATATGCCGATGACATGCCTTGTCACAGAAATTGGCTGATAAAATTGTTGGTCCATCAATTTCCAGTAGTGGAAATACATTGTCTCGACAGACTAATCCAGATTTCTGTTGTGCCATGCTGATTGGAGGGTCAGAATTCGGGGGCAATCAAAAGCCATCAAAAGTTCACGCTGGTGTGGGGAATGCTTTCTTGGCAAACCCTCCGTCTGCTGATACATATGGATGGACGTTTGGGCAGTAGGCCTTTCTGCATAAAGCTAGCTAGGGTTACAAATAGCTAGGGTTCTGAAAGCCAAGGCAAGTACAATGTAATAATATATGGGTGTCTCTAATAAATAAATAATAAACTATTGATTGAAATATTGTTGAGCTATTTAGTAACTGCCAATAATGGGAATGAGACTTAGTCAATGAAATCAAGAAATACAAATACTCTTCAGTGATCATACAGCTCTAGTAACTTGGTAGTAAAAGCCAGCTGCTGAAAATATCAGTTCCTGGAAATTTGGGGTTGAGTCAGGGGTTGGAGTGTTTGGGGGTGGGACTTGCAACATGAAGATCGAGTGGTACATTTACAGGACGTTACAACGGTCTGGACCCTGCAATGAACAACCATTCAAAAGTGTACCTCTGCCCATGCCTAGTAAACTATGGGTTAAGCTTCGAACTCTCTTAATTTTCTGTGCCAAGTGAGGGTGCTCCAGATGAGGCACACTGATAAGTTCCAAGTTGGCAAAAGTAGGAGAGCTGTGCCATGATGAATGCACTGGTAGACTGATCAGTAAGGAAGGCTCAAAAGACTCACTAACACAATTAAACAGAAATCCTTCAGAGGACACACAGGTTCAGGACAGACGATCTGATGATCCAACAATGCTCCTCACGTCTATATTTTTCCATTTACTGTAGACCTCTCCCCCTACGCCTCACATCCAGTAGATGGCTGATTGTATACACTGGCTTGCCATTGATCATCATTTCTAAATACATTGTAAAGAAAAGCAGATTTTGACGTAATTTTAGGGGTGACCATGAAGACTGCTGCAACGTGTCACATGTTACGTGTCAGAGCAGTAGTTAGCACTGCTGCATCACAGCTCTGAGATCCTGATTGTGGGCTCTTCCTGTATGGTGTCTGCATCTCCTCCCTGTGCTTGTTTGAGTTTTCCTTGGGTACACTGGTTTCCTCTTACATCCCAAAGCCAATGCATGCTAGGTTAATGTGCCCTATGAGGGATTGGTGCCCTGTCTAGAAGTGTTCACAAATGCCGCCCCATGCCACCAGCTGGGCACCGGTTGTCCCACGACCCTGGCTAGGATAAGCAGATAATATAATGAAGGAATAAATGAAAACTGTGACATGTATTTGTGTTTTCATTTACATTAAAATTTATGGCATTTAGCAGATGCCCTTATTCCTTAGAGATCAATTAGTGGGGCAAGGAGCAAGTCTCCCACTTCATCTGCTATTCCACCAATGACCACTACGTCCCAGTCATTTGTGGACATGATCATCATTCATCACCAATCAACCAGTGAACGTGAATGCTGGCTTTTCATGCCAGACCTCACCAGACGGTCAATTCATATTCCTGGTATCGCTAGTTTGCAGTACTTTTCATGCTTCATACTTTCAGTCTTACATGCCCTGTAATGGTTTTGCGTTTTCTCTTCTGCTGCCTTTTGTTTCTTTTAAGTATCTCCATCACTAAACACCATCACCTGGATCAAATCATCACTCCCCCTTATCAAATGCTTTAACAGGATGCCAGTATGGTCACATACATTATTCACCACCTTCATAGTAGAGCTCTGATGTAGGCTGAGGCTGCCCAGACCCAGATGAACCCAATGAGGCCTCTTATGCTGACTTTCTCACTCAGATATGTTTGGCCATCCAGGTCACAAAGCAGTGGCCTCCAGTCACCTTCTCTGTCAGTCACTGTGATGGGCAATTTTGCTAGCGGCAGACCTGAAGGATGAATTGGTAGTCTATGATGAGCCTTCTTTCCTCCAGGCTTAGGTAGGTCTGGCTATTCACATGGACAGACACCTTCATTCATTTCGGGCTGGAAAGACAGTTGGTCCAGCCAAGGTCTAAATGTCTCAGACCCATGTGCCCAGAGGTCCTGGCACCCCTGTTCCTGGATCCCATTTCCATGAATGCATCTAAACTCATGGGTTGCACTAAGCTCACCCAAGAAATGTGGGTCTAGATGAATCCACCGAAGACTGTACTGTGGACAGTCCCCAAAAGGGGGGGGTGCTTGCCATTAGAAGTGAGGGTACTGCCAAGGATGACCTCTGAACCCAAACTCCCCAAACCAAATAGCTCCTGCTCCCAGCCATTCTTTGTCTACATGGTCCCCATCAAATGCCCTCATCAACTCTGGAGCTGAAGCCAATGTCATGAATACATCCTGGATGACAGACAAATGCCACATTAATTGTCTATGGAAACCACAGTGAAACCATTATATGCTTCACCATTCACAATCCCAAGACCCCCTTGGCCTTGGTCATCCATGGCTAGCAGCTCACAACCCTCAGACACAACTCTCAACCCTTCTCTCATTAAGTCTGCCTATGGTCTATGGTACATGCCTTCAGGACCTGAAACCTCTCCTAGATGTTTTCAGCTAGGATAATCGTCTGTTAATAATCATCCTGATAATCATCAAAGTTTCATTTTATACAGAGTTCCTCTTATGAATAGAATAAACCTAAATGAGAGAATAAAAATGAGAGAATACCCAACAGTTTTTTTATTTGAATTAAACTTCACAATATTTTTACAGCAGTTTCTCAAAGCAGAAAAATGATAATTTCATAATTTCTTGTTTAAATGACAAATATACATGCTTGAATATGAGAACATGAGAATATCCTAAATGAAATCTAAAGTTATTAAAAACTCACAGCATTTTTCTAAAGCTAGATTTGGCAAAACTTTATTTTTAAAGATATTTAGGGAGACCTTGTATACAAGTCTATCTCAAGTCTATGTACCAAAACACATCACACTCTGAAGCCTGCAGACAGTATGAACTCAAATACATGTATAAAATACAGTTAAAATGATAATAATGAAGATGTATGATGTAATAATTATTACAGGGTTTTCAACAAGACCTGAGCAGTCATGATCTGCAGAGAGATATACCAGCGTTAAAGGACGTATCCAGAAGGAACCCCTCAACCATCCCTGATGCTATTAACCCAAACCAGTCCACTCCGCCTTTGCCTTCTCACCTGATTTGTAATGGTTCGGCAGTTGTCTCAGTGACAGCCAGTGCCCCCTTCCAAGATCAAAATCCTAAGCCTTAGTACTGCTGTACTAAGTGTCAGCTGTTGTTTGGGCTTTTATCCATGTTTGAGTTATTTCAGTGCAATCTTTACTAAGTTCAACCTGTGCAACCCTTATCAGCCGGTTTACATTTGTGAAGACGATGAGTGGAAGACAGCTCTTAAAACTCCCATTTTCCAGTATCTCATCATGCCGCTTCTACTGACAAATGCATCCGTAACATTCCAAGCCCTTGTTGATGTCCTTCTGAACCTTCTGAATTGTTTTGTTGTTTTATTTGATAACATTCTCATTTTCTCCAGATAGCAGGAAGAACATGTAAAGTATGTCCAGGAGGTCCTTGTCCACCTTCTAGAAAAATGTCCATTTGTGAAGGTATATGCAAGAAATGCGTATGGGATTCATTATCGAGTAAACCCCCAAAATCTTCATGTGGTAGTGACCTACTCCCTTTAGCCACAAAAAGTTACCACTTTGTTGGCTTCCATCAAAGTAGTGCCCCCCTAATCCCTGCTTGTGTTAAAAACAACAGAGTAAGGGACCGGGGGAAAATGTCAATCTCTGCAAGAACGGAGCGGACCCTAACAAAACCCCCCCATAAGGATCGACTCCTGGCAATCAATGGGGTTTGTCAGGGTGGGCTCTGTAAAAGTCCCGTACCAACCCCTTGCCATGGATGGTGGATAGAGGGACCCAGGAGCGCTCCTCGGGACCATACCCTTCCCAGTCTACCAGATACTGGAGTCCGCGGCCATGGCGTCAGACGTCCAGCAGTCTGTGGACTGTGAATGCTGGTAAACCGTCACGACCCGAGCGGGCGGTGGGGGTTCGGCCGGAGGGCTAAGTGCCGACGTAGTAACAGGTTTCAACTCAGAGTCATGGAAATGACATGGTATGTGCATATCTCTGGGCAACTTTAGACGAACAGCGGAAGGACTAATTACCTTTTCGACTGGGAAGGGTCCGATGAAACCGGGGGGTCAGCTTCTTGGACTCGACGTAGCGGAATGTTCTGAGCCGAGAGCTAGACAGCCTGACCAGGGGAATAGGTGGGGGAGGTTCTCCGATGGCTGTTGGCCGAGCGCTGGGCCGAACTACATGCCTTAAGAAGGGCTACTCTTGTCCTCTTCCAGGTATTGCGGCAGCAACGCATATGGTGGGTGACTGAAAGAACTGCCACTTCTTCCTCCTGGTCCGCAAGAAGGGGTGGGAGGTAGCCCAGGGATGCCTCGAATGGTGATAGGCCCGTAGTGGCATTAGTTAAGGTGTTGTGCGCGTATTCGGCACAGGCCAACTGGGAGCTCCACTTGCTAGAGTCCCTGGCACAGAGGCAGTGCAGAGTGGCATTGATCTCTTGATTTGCTCTTTCCGCTTGTCCGTTAGCCTGCGGGTGGAAACCAGAAGTGAGGCTTATCGTGGCACCGATGGTCTTGCAGAAGGCCCTCCAAACCTGCTAGGTGAATTGGGGCCCCCAGTCCGACACAATATCTACAGGAATGCCATGGATCTTGAATACCTCGTTGAACAGGGTCTCTGCCATAGGTAGTTTGGCTAGAGGAATAAGGCGGACAGCTTTAGAGAATCTGTCAATAACTGTTAAAACCACAGTCTTATTGCCGGACTCGGGGAACCCCGTGATGAAATCGGCCATGATGTGAGACCATGGACGTCCAGGAACCGGTAGTTCTGAAGGAGGCCTGCCAGAGGCTGGTGAGAGCTCTTGCTCCGGGCGCATGTAGTGCAGGCGGCCACAAAGGTCTTGACGTCAGAGGAGCAGCTCTGGCTGTGGTAGGGATGTAGAGCCTGTTATGAGGGTCCGTCCCCACTACAGAAGTTCCTGATTTCCCACGTCGTAATTCCTTTCAGCTGGGGAGAGGCATGGGGAGAAGAAGGCACAGGGGTGTAGCTTGTTGTCAGGGTCCTGGCGTTGTGAGAACACGGCCCACACACTCGAGTCCAGTGCTTCTACTTCCACGATAAACTGCTTGTCAGGATTAGGTTGGGTCAGAATGGGGGCTGAGATAAAACGCCTCTTCAGCCAATCAAACGCTAGTTCTGCCCCAAAAAACGCTGCAGCTCCTTGTGCTGCAAGGGGGTAGGCCACTCTGCAACTGCCCGGATCTTCTCCGGATCTGCCTTGATATTCCGCTTCTTGATAATGAACCCCAAGAAACTGATGTAGGGCATGTGGAACTCACACTTCTCAGCTTTAGCGAACAGGCGATTCTCAAGCCGACGTGACAGAACCTGGCGGACGTGCTGGACATGTTCGTCGAGAGACCGGGAGAAAACCAAAATGTCACAAAACACAAAACGATTAAGGAAGTCTCTCAGCACTTCATTCATCAGGGCTTGGAACACGGCTGGGGCGTTGGTGAGGCCGAAGGGCATGACCCAGTATTCGAAATGACCCAGGGGAGTATTATACACAGTTTTCCACTTTTGACACTTCATTAGGCGGACCAGGTGGTATGCGTTGCGAAGGTCAAGCTTGGAAAACACAGTTGCCCCTTGCAAGAGGTCAAACGCCAAGGAGATGTTGATACTTGTTGCATTTCGTGATGGTGTTGAGTCTCCTGTAATCGATACAGGGTCGCAGTGAACCGTCTTTCTTCTCAACAAAGATAAATCCGGCCCCGAGTGGAGATGATTACGGTCAGATAAGGGCCGCAGCTAAGGACTCTGCAATGTAGTCCTCCATGGCACTTTTCTCGTGGCAAAACAGTTGGTACAGATGACTGTTCGGCAGGAGAGAATCTGAGAGAAGCTCAATATAACAGTCATATGGGCGATGAGGAGGTAGGCTCTTAGTACGGTCCTTACTGAAGGCCTCCCGGAGGTCTTGGTAGACTGGGGGAACCTTGAATAGGTCCACTGGTTCCTCCTGCTGAGCACCAGCACCAGTTGCAGCACCACACACTTAGATGTTCCTCCACCTCAGTATCACTTTACTGGTCTTCATCAACAGAAACCACTCCCACCATACTCGGGTCCTACCAGTGTGCAGTAACTCCCTCCATCATTTAGTTATTAGGAAAGGATGTGCCTCCAATAACTTACCGCTGATGACTTATTATCTTAAATCTATTTGGTTATTTATTTTGAATTTTATTACAAATTTTATTATTGACCAAGATTATTACATGAACATCTAGACCACCCAATGAGGATGGGTCCCTTTTTGAGTCTTGGTCCTCCCAAGGTTTTCCCAATTCTGGGAATTGTACCTTTCCACTGTCACCCTAGGCTTGCTCAATTTAGGATTGGCCTTTTAAGATAATATAATAATATTATTGTAAAGCTGATTTTGCGGAAAGCGGAAGTGGAAGGATATTGCTTGGCAGCAGGGAATATTGTTGGTCATTGCAACATGTTAACTATTTCACAAATGAATAAAACTGTTGTTCTATCTGTGAGCACAATTGAGAAAACAAATTAGGTAATTTCAAGAAAGACACTAATAAATGACCAGCTGACTCTTTGGAGTACAATGGAAGTTCTATGAAATGTCCTCCTTTTCATTAAAGATTACTTTAGTATGCATGAGCTAACTCACTTTGGCAAAGTGTTACCTCCAAATGAAGCTCCTGTAAAAGTTGCAACCCCAGGAAATGCTGTGCCTTGCAGTTGGAGGGGCCCTAAGCACGTCATTTATGAAGGCCTGGAAGACAGCAGGTGCATTGGTGAGAGCCAACACCATAACTAGATACTCTTAATGTCCCATGAGAGTATTGAATACCATTTTCAACTCATCGCCTTCCCAGATGCGCACTAGATGGAATGTACTGCGTAGATCTAGCTTGAAGATAGCAACATTCTGTAAAAGCAGAGTAAAGGATATTTGTTCTACACCACATGTTACTTTTTCTACACAAAGAAGCATCCAGATCCAACTGGGAAGTAGGAGGGACGAATAATTCCAGCTTGATTATAGTGCGTCGAGAGCTCGATAGGATCTCTTTGGTTGATTCCTCCCTGAGACCCATGTGAATGCACCTAACTCAAACTGCACATTTAGAATACACATGGTTTAAAAGACATTCAGACAAAAATTCAGAATAAAGCAGACAATTTATATTCAACAAATAGTATCCACTAACTAACTAACTAAATTTTCTCTCATGTAAACTATCCCAAATAAAAATTACTCCAAGAAGGAGGAACTTGTTTTAATATAAATTTAACAGAGTAAATATTGTGCGTACCTTCCCACCTCCAAACAATATACAAAAATAAGTATTGGATACACAACCAAAGTTTGTCTGTAAATTTGATTGTATGCACACTTCAACTGTTAGAGAGAGAATCTAAAAAAAAAACACATTGTGATTTTTTAATAATGAATTTGCATTTTATTGCATAAAATAAGTATTTAATCAACTACCATCCAGCAATTGACCATCTGACCAGTTCACCAATAACCATCTGGATGACCCAGAGGAGGCATGGGAGAAGGTCCTGTGGTCAGATGAGATCAAAATACCATCCCACCAATGAAGCATGGGGGTGGAAATATGATATTTTGAGGGTGCATTTCTGCAAAGGAGACAAGATGACTGCACCCTATTGACGGGAGGATGTATGGGGTCATGTATATGTAAGATTGTGGCCAATAACCTACTTTCTTCAGTAAACCTGAAATATCTGAAGAATATCTGTATGGAGGTGTGGGCCAGAATTCCTGCTGCAGTGTGTGCAAGCCTGGCCACACGACAAACTATGGAAAATACAGGAATCTACGCAACTAAACAGTATTGTTTCTTTCATGTGCACTGTTCCTTGCAGGTATCACCAGAATAAATTGTCATATGTGAAATGACAAAGAAAAAGAAATTGTCTGTCTTTGATTGTATTACAAACACAATCTACTGTAGTTTAGATAACTTTAGCTCTGGATGTCTCTTTACCTCAACTCAGTTAATAATAAAGACCTTGTTATACAGTAAAAGCATCAGTATTAGCAGGGCAGAGAGGAGATTAGAGATCAGCAACACTTGGAATTTGTCTCCTGTCGAAAAGCCATCATGGTCTACATCAATGCTGCTTATATATCAATTTCCATGTGCAGAATCCATACATACCTTACATCCCTTCTGTTTCAGAAAAACAACAGAGAGAGAGAGATAGAGTGTGTGTGTTTGTGTGTGTGTGTGTGTGTGTGTGTGTGTGTGTGTGTGTGTGTGTGTGTGTGTGGTAGATCTGGTATACGAACACACTTTCATCTCATTTGTTTTTCCTTAACCATATACACTCATTGCGCTTCCACAAAAAGCCATTAGTTAGAGGTGTTTTCAACATATGCTGATTACTGTCACAAATAAGAGGGAACTTTATGCATAGTTTGGACAGGTTAACATAAACTTCACAATAAACAAACCTCAGCTTAACATACCTCTAAACAAATGGATCAAATGGTACCTTTTGCACATGTCAAATGGGTTTATATTTTCTTAAATTGCCTCTGGGGATGCATGTTCCTGCTGCCCCTGCAAAAGTCAAATGTCCCAGATTGAGAGCCAGACACGGTTGCCAGGATGGAAGTTAAAAGCCTGAGTCCATCTACCTCATGTTATTGAAGGAATTTTTCAATGTTTTACTAGACCTGCACCCAAACGAATGTGCAACTGGAGTCGCTTCCTTTCCTGGGCAGGGATAGCATAAAACTCCCTGTTCCACTCTTTTAACAACTTAACTCACTCACATGTGTTTGCTGAGGATAACAAGCCAGGCAAAGCAGGAACCAGGCTGGGTTTTTTTTAGAATTACTGAGTCGTCCTCAATGGAGGAGAGACAAGATCCTCACAGCTCTTAGGTACTCCAGGTCTGGGTGGCCTGTATATACTACGAAGGAGTGTTCAGCTCCCTTAAGGCAGTGGGATACTTCCTCCAGAGCTTGATTGATGGCTAACAGTTCCCTGTCTTCCACATCATAGTTTCAGTTAGTGAGTATGAGCTTGTGAGAGAAATAAATGACCAGAAACAGCTTGGGCATTTTTCTCTGTCCCTTTATAAGAATGGCTACAGAAAAAAATGGATGACGAAAGCCAGTTCAAAGCAAACTTTATTAATGTACTATGAATAAAATGCAGGGATTATGAAACTTAATAAGGAAATAAAACAGTGCAGTACTGACATCGTTATATTACATTTTGTGTGCATAATCAGTAACGGTGATTGTGACAGTAGTGATACAGTGGGCACGGAAAGTATTCAGACCCTTTTAAATTTCTCACTCTTTGTTTCATTTCATTTGCTAAAATCAGAAAAATTCATTTTATTTCTCATTAATGTACACTCAGCATCTCATCTTGACAGATAACAACAGACAAGAAATTTATTAAAATAGAAAAACTGAAATATCACATGGTCAAGTATTCAGCTCCTTTGCTCAGTATTTAGTAGAAGCTCTCTTTTAAGCTAATACAGCCATGAGTCTTTTTGGGAATAATGCAACAAGTTTTTCACACCTTGATTTGGGGATTCTCTGTCATTCTTCCGGAAATGTAACGGCAGTCGGCGAGGACGTGCAGAACACTCCGAGGTGAGAGGTATGAACCCTAACATTTACCATTTCTATGAATGACTAATCTAATATTTAGCTGCCACTGTTTCTAAGAACTGCTTCACATCTATTTTGCATGAAGTCAACAAAACTCCTGGCAGGCATTCCATTTCTTGTTTTTGCCTAGACACACCTTAAATTGAGGTCCATGGATTGAGATGGCCACTCCACAACTTTAATTCACTGTGGGAAGATCATGAGTCAGTAGCAGGAGTATAATTCTCTATAATAATGCAACATTCTGCTGTGCACCCCTGGGTCCAGATAAATATCCAGAGATATTTACCTAAACATCATTATGTACCAAGTCAAGTTAGATATATTTCTATAGTGCCTTTTACAATGGAGCATCGTCTCTATGCATCTTAAGAATTTTAGATTATCTTCTGATTTATAAGGCCAATCCCAAACTGAACAAGCCTAGGGCAGTATAAAGAGGACCAAGACTCCAAAATGGACCCATCCTCCTTTTTCATAATGTTTTGGTTAATCTGTGTATGTAATAAATAAAACCTAGACTTTAGATTTAAGCTCCCAATTCATACCTCTCTCACAGCTGCAGCCTATCTTACAGGTTTCTCAGAAACCAAACACTGGAATATTTAAATGTAGAAAATACATTTTCAGCACTCCAAAAATCTTCATCCCAACTACCAACAGTACATTTTCGTAACAACATGATCTGCAGAGAGGAAAACTCCAATCGACCATTGCACGTTTCTGACCCAGTAAGCTAAAGCAGCTGTCAGAACATCTTACCCGAAACATATCTACAGAAGCTCCCTCTGCTCTGAGCTTCTTTCTGGTCCAGTAAACAGCAGCTCAGGGCAAAAGAGGGCACTATATTGATTAGGTTCTCACACGCGCGCACACACACACACACAAACACGCCTTTCTATCACTGGGGTACATTCTGTTGACTAATATCCCTGTAAATTACTCAATAAGGCAATAAATGCAACACCTACATGTAGGGTTAGGAACACCAAAAGCAGAGGAGGCAGACATAAATGCAAGTGTGTTTAATATATACAATGCAGGTAACAGATACAGGGTGAGCGGAGGATACATAAGACATAGAATCAAACACAAGAGGGAGAATCCAGGCTAACGGGTAAGGAGAGAAGGTGAGAACTGAATCAGAAATAACAAGAAGATGCCCTAAGTGGCCTAAATGGAGACAGACCGAGATTTATATAGCGGAAGAAGAAGAATGTTGGTAGCGCCACCCGCAGTGTGGGAGGGGAGGTGCCCAAGGAGAAGACAGCCAGTCCTGCTGGGAAACAATCTCATCCTGGCAAGTGAGGGAAAAATGCAACTGTTTCCTTTTTTTATGTATTTCAATATGGAAAGGTTCCAGCTTTCTCTGCTTGGTCAATGCATATTTATTGATTCACTGTATATAATATAAAAGGCAGAAGGTTCAGCTATTGAACAACAATTGTAACATTTTGTCTCTGACAGTGTTTTCATTCGCTTTTATAAATAAGATGTTTATAACGTATAAAAGCTGTAAAACTTTACATATTATTGTACCTCCACCCTCATGGAGATTAGTGTATCTTGGTTGGAGATTTGCAAAAAGCTGGTAATTACCAAGTCAAACTAGGCACCACCTTAATGCCAGCCAACCAACCACTTAAAGTATATTGAAAAATGTAAAAATGAAAAATAAATAAATAATATGGATCCAAATGGATCTTCACTTGGTTTGTCTTTTATCCTAGCCTGTATTTGTGTAACCTCTGGTTTTGTACCCGTTTGATCCTAGCCTGATTCAGTGTTACTCCTGGCTATGTATCTATGCACTTCATTGATAAACCCTTTGCACAATATGTTTTCCTGTTTCCTGACTCTCACTTGCGTGACAGAAGACCCATCCAAATAAAGTACATAGCGAGTGGTACTATTAGCTCTGGTACTATCAGCCTCCTATTGAGCTATCCATCAACCTACCATCAGACCTACATCCGTGAGTCATGTGACAGTTTCTGCCAGTTCTGATAGCAAGAATGCACACAGGAGTACCCTTTCCCAGGTCAATGATCCCGGGATAGAACTGGTTGTCCACACACTGTGGACACACACTACCGAATTAAGCCATGGGTCTCACTCAGAGATTGGAACTCTTTGACAAAGTGGAGAGATCACTTGAGGCTTCGGAGGGGGCTGTCTGATGCTATGTCTGCTCCAGGACCTGACACTGTACCTGATCCTGTGCCTGCAGTGGCAGACGTTCCAGTACCTGATGCTGAACCCACTCCAGATGATGCCATACCTGTTGTTCATGAACGCTGAAACAACTCCAGTACCTGTCCTTGCAGTCATTCCAGTAAACAATCCTAGGCCTGCTCCAGTACCTGATGCCATGGCCACTTCTGTACCTGATTCTGTGCCTATTGTAGTACCTGATGCCAGTACCTGGTAGTGACTGGTCCAGTACCTGGTACTGTGGTCTATCCAGTACCCGAAGCTATGGTCACTCCTGTACCCGAGACTGTGCTTGTTCCAGTGCCAGTCCCTGTGCCCTGTGTTACGTCCGCTTTCCTGTTACCTGACTCTCCCTTACATGACACAATTTCGGACAATGGTTAAACCTGTGAATCAGAAAGATGTGAGAGGAAGTCAAATTCCAAGTACATCAAGTTGCTAATGTTGCCCTTAAACATTTGACTGAGTTATGAGCATCAATTAATATATGTATGGGTTTAGCTAATTAGAATGGCTAAAACTGAACTTCATATCTGATGCTTTGCAGCCAAAATACAATACTCATTTCACTATAATATCACTCTACTTAGAAGTCTACTAAGCACCACGAAGGTACTAGTAAAGAACATGAGACAAATGAAAATCTGCCCTTAGGTCAGACCAAATGTGACTTATATCATAAAAACTATTGACTATTGTGGAGTCTACAATCAGCAGGGCCATACATTCATGAGAGTCAGGGTACAAAAGAGCAGAGATCTGTTTTCAAAGACACAAGCAGTGCAAGGATAAAAACATTACAGCACACAGTGGAAACTCCTGAAGAACATTATTTATTTAGAACTTTCACCATCATTCATAGCCATGCTGACAGGGGAGACTTGAGACCAAGTACTTACCAGAGACACTGAGGCCCCCTTGAGTGACTGCTGGTTGAAATACTTACATTAAAGTGCACTAGGGACACCAATAAGAACTGATGCTTTATACAGCCAGCAGAAGGACAGCTTAAGTCATAGGGTGGGTGAGTATTGCTTTATATGATATTAACTGAATATTACTGAATATACCAATATACTACTGTAAGATATTGGGTGTACTCTAATAAACTAGGTTTGTGGTTCACTGCAGGACATCGTGCAGTCACAAAAAATGGAGAATTTCAAATATCCAATCTACTTGCTGTCATGTTTTGGGAGTATGGCATGTGACAGGCATGCAGACAGCTTTAAGTTAACAGTAACTTTATGTTTGTAATGTGGGGGTTTCCCTGGTCTGTGCCAACTGACACACATACAGTGCCCCAACCTAAGAACTGCTGAGACTCAGAAGCCTCTGAAAGACATTACAATTATGTTGCCAAAAATCCCTGGTTATTACATGTGTCTGATTTCTAATTAGGGAAAAGGCAAGATTCCTCAAACTGAAACCCCCATTCACCAGAGACAGGAATATGAACCACTGTGTCATTTACTTTACTAAGGTTTCAGTTGTATTTTGTAAGTGTGTTGTTGGGGCACTGCTGGGGCAAGGAGATCACAAGGATCAGGGAGTGCATGATGGTGTTACAGGTCTGGTGTTACAGCTAGGTGTTACATGTGTTACTTGAGAGCCACAGATGAAGGGGATATTGTGCTGGGAAGGGCCAGTCTGGGTGTGACCCCAGGACTAAGGAGGGAGGGCACTGGTAAGGTCCAACAGAAATTCAGTGTCTAATGTGGTGCTATCAAGAGACTCCCTAGTTCATACACAGCACGGACCATTGGTGCACTCACTATACAACTTTACAAACAAAGATTTCGTATGATTTTTAAATTATTAATTTTCATCAATTTGCATAAAATAAGTATTTGATCACCTACTGACCAACAAGAATTATGGCTCTCACAAACCACTCATTAACTGTATTAACTGCACGTGTTTGAACTCGTTATCTGTATAAAATACACCTGTCTACACACTCAATCAATCACACTCCAAACTCTTGACTCAAGACCAAAGAGCTGTCTGAGGACACTACAGTGTAAATTGTAGACCTGCACATGGCTGGGATGGGCTACAGGACAATAAGCAAGCAGCTTGGTGAGAAGGCAACAACTGTTGGTGTAGTTATTAGAAAATATAAGAAACACAAGATGACCAACAACCTTTCCTCAGTAAGAACATTGAAGATGGGTCTTTCAGCATGACAATGACCCGAAATACACAGTCAGGGCAACTAAGACGTGGCTCCATAAGAAGCATTTCACAGTCACAGGAGTGGCCTAGCCAGTCTCCAGACCATAACCCAATAGAAAATCTTTGGAGGAAGCTGCAAATTAATGTTGCCCAACAACAGCCCCAAAACCTGAAAGATCTGGAGAAGATCTGTATGGAGGAGTGGACCAAAATAATGGTCAAGAACTACAGGAAACATAGTTAGGAAACTGTAAAAGGCTTCTGTACTAAGTGCTGTATTAAATTCTGTTTTGTCACATCAAGCGAGGTTTTATACACCACATATATAATTGCTCCTTTTCTTGTAAACATTTTTTATTAGGTAGAACATTTACTCTATCTGAGAAGCAAGTGTTGTTGTGTGATGTTGTTGACCCTCTGTTAAAAAAACTTGTCTAACCCAAGCAATTACATAGCCAAACAGCAAATTGCACTTAGTAATTCGTTATGGTAAAAGAAGCTCCCATTAACATGATTTAGCCCACTCTTCTGCACAAGGAGCCACAATGAGGGCTACAGACAATACAAATCAATAATTAATTCAGCTCATTAATACTCATCAAGAATAGTGTAAGTGGAAAAGGGTGCAATACAAGCCTTAAAGGCTCTGCTAGAGTACATCAAAAGGGTCGAGACAGGACCCAATTTCAGGTTACTACTCCAAAACAAGACTGAAGCGATTCAGGCTGACACATGCAGGTGTGCTGTACAGACCAGTCGATGGCTAATATGGTACAAAAGGGTGAGGAAGACAAAATAATCTGCAGCTATTCAGTCCTTTTAGACTGGAGATACAAAATGTTTTTCCGTTAGTGAAAAAAGAAATGGGGTTGTGAGAAGTACCCACAGTTTGTTGGAAGGTACACATTATATTAAGCTTCCTGGTTTATGGATCTTCTGTAGCCATAAATATGATTCAAACAATGTTTTGATGTTCAAAATATTGTCAAATCACCTTATCTAAATATATTTTGTGCAGGGAATTAAACTGATAACTATTGTAGTACCTTAACCATTGATTCACACTGGCTAAAGCAGCTGGACAAAAAGACAAGGTAAACCCACATAGACACATAGGGAAAATTTAGAGGAAGAATACTTAAATGCAAAACTTCTTCTGGCTTTCACTTCACTTTAATGGCAGATCTAAAATGGAAAAGGTAATGGAGAGTAACAATTTATCTATCGGTAACAATTTTTTTTTTGGAGGCTATCCTAAATACACTCTATATATAAGTACACTCTATTACTTTATTCTTTGACTTGATCTGTCTCTACATTGTTACTTCAATCAATCTGAGGTGTCTGGTGGAATGACGCTATGTGCAAACAACCAAGTTCTCCAATAAAAATGGGTAAACCATGGAGATTGATTTAGAAGGGCAGAGCAGATTATTAATGAACTTTAATACTGAGAGTCACTGATGTGTTCAGTAGAACACATTGTTCTACCACTGTTTGCCTATTGATATTTCATGCCTGGTCAATTTCTATTATGAATCTGTTAATGTTAAATGTGTCTGAAATAACAGAAATAACTGATTTAAAATCTACTTCTTTTTAACTAGAAGGTTTCATACATACTATTATAGACTTACAAGTTACAATTGTTATGAACAGCTTGTGAACAGACATATCTTACCCAGAAAATGTTGTTTAAAACAATGAAAACTGAGACAACTTTTGACGAGCAAAAGTTTTGACACTTCTTCAGATTGTCCATGAATATTATTTGCAGGCCTTCAGATCCTGTCGACATAAATCAGTCCATTTGACTGACCTAGCAGCTTTAGAGAAGAGTTTGTTTGTTTGTTTTTTATTTGGCTTAATAAACGTCGCTATCGGCATCAGTAACCATCTCAGTGACACACACAAGGTTATATCCATACTCAAGATCTCAAGACTAATCATATATATATA
>JAUZST010072667.1:0-21595 GCA_034779995.1 Parotocinclus haroldoi
ATATATATATATATATATACTAATATTAATACAGATGAGCACACCTATTGTTTAAGTGCTGCTGTTATAGGAAAATAAAGTTTGTGTTGTGAGACGTGAAAGCAAATTATGTTTTACACTTTGAGTAAATATCTTGAACTGTGGCAAATGACTTAAGTGTACACTGTTGTATTCTTTCTGGTGAGTCTTCCACTGTTTTATTAATCTCTACCGGGAATGACACATGGCGAGACGTTATTTCGTTTTGCTCTGTTTGATGGAAATGTAGAGCTATGAATGAAAATGTTGAGGCTCACTTTACATGGCTGGCCTCAGCTGCTACATCCCTTTTGGACAACTTATAGGAAATGTTTTTTCCCTCTCTGCCCAGACCTGCTCATCTGTAACTTTTAATTTAGGCTCATGTTCATGTTCTCCTCTTGTTCCTTCTCCACAGCTTATGCAGTGATTGCCAATGGCCGAGTGGAATGTCCTAAAGGCTTTAAGAGAATGAATTCGACTCATTGTCAGGGTGAGTAACTTGAGAATTGCCAGTTGCTGCCAACCTGCTGACTTTTTGCATAAAACTTTGCATTTCATTTGTCTAGCTAGACCTATAAGAACCTTAATGATGGACCTTTTGTTTTCGAGGGCTGAATAAGAGAGGTTTTCACCTAAGGTTCTGGGGTTACATTCCACAATAAAAGCTTATGTGTATTTATTAAAACCCATTAAGATACCAGCATGAATAAAGCATTTGGTTGACAGAGGTTGAGGTGAGGTTAGAAAACAATCATCCATCTACTAGGAGTGAAAATAAATATGCAGTCTCCCACTTAACACACAAGACTGTAGTTCGTGTAAGAGACTGATCAAGTGGAAATTAAAATTGATAGTAAAACAAATATTCGTTACGCTTATTTCACCTTGGCGTGATCTTTTGAAAGATATAATTTATCCAAATGAAAAAAATAATGCACTGTTTGGACTATTATGTTTGGAGTCAGTCATTGCTGTAACAGTTTCTCCTTAGCACTGTCACTGGCATCTAATCGGCAATTACAGTGATATTTCCTCATTAAAGCTCTACAGCAACTCTTTCTCAGCTCAGTTATTACTGATTTGTTTGCTATTAAGTTAATGTTGGCACTAATTCTTTCACTATCACATTTATGGCAGTGGCATTGTCTTCATGGTAAAAAACAGAAGGCTCCATTATTAACACACTCCATTATTTACTTTAACTACGGGCTCGGAGAGGCTACAATGCAGTCCACGTTAACTAAACGGTTTGACATTGTGCATATTAGACATGAGACAGAACTTTTAGCCTTGCTAAATCATAGTCATGTTTCAGTCAGACAATGTTTGCAAGCACATGTGATCCATTACCTGGCTATGTATCAACATTCATACTTAGTGGGCTAATATGACTTGCTATTTGGATGAACCCCTATTTCAAACACCACTAGTTTTCACATGTTTCTGTTGGCTTATAGGCTTCAAACTAGGTTTATTCCTAATCTAATAACTCCGTTATAAAGCACCCACTTTTCAGCCCTTTTTATATGCCCTTTTCATGCCCAGACATGAATTCCTATTGTGAATCTATCTGAGGTGGGCAGACGTGGGATTCAGTCTGTTTTGCAGCAGCCCAGAGATGAACCCTCAACCTGTCGGGAATGGCCAGTTAGTGCCAAACAAGTACTTAATTGATACAGCTTGGACACATTATTCAGTATGTGGTTTGTACAAGGCCTGGGAATAACCATTAAATATTGCATAAGGAGCTCAACCTTTTTATCACCCAAGTAGCAGAATAGACATTTTGTTAATACGTAAATACAGTTGTTAATCAATTTATTAGATGCATGTTTTGACAATCATTGTCCGTTTTGAGTTACACTTACAATAGGGATGAATACTCTTCCAGTATACTCTAGTCCACTCTTTTAGTTCTAAAATTACAGACTGTAGTCCATATGTTTCTCTTCCTGCTTTGTTATTCATCTTTACTCTATTATCTAATATTCAGGACCAGCACAAAGGGGTAGTATTTGAGTGGTGGTGGTGGTGTGTATTAGCGGGAATGAGTCATTTCAGACACAGCAATGCTGCTGGATTTGTCAAACTTTGTGTTCACTCTACTGGCCACATCTACTTCATTTTTCCACAGTAGCTCATCTGTTGTTGCACAGTATATTAGTCTTCTAATTCCTCATGTGTGCTCACAGGATCCTGCTTACACCAAAACGTCACGTCAGTGTCAGTACAGTGTAGAGAATAATCCACCACCCAAATAGTAAAAAATAATAAGGTCTCATAGTAAAGGGCACTAACAAAGTATATGGGGAAATTGACTACAGGCTATAGTAGTAGAATTACAAATTGTTTTTGAAAAAAGTATTTGTTGTTAAAAGCACAGATTTCTTACATAGCCCATGTTTAGAGATTGTTTTGTAAAGTATCTTTAGTCCACTTAGAATAAAATGAACACAATTTGAATGATTTTACTGGTGGGCCGGCCTATTCAGAACTTTAAAATCTTAGCTTCTGTACTCTGAAATTGTCACACGTAGTGTTTCAACTATTTGGTTCAGATCCCTCTTATTTGATCACTCCAATATGTTTTTTCTCCAGCCTCACATTTTCGGGATGCTGCAAACCTTACTGACATTCTTTGAGATATTTTCTGACTGGCTTCAAAGGCTCTTTCTCCTTTTAGTTCCTGCCATCAGATACACTGCCAGAGCGCAAAGGGCGGCTGGATGTGAGTTTCTGTCATTGTGGGGATGATGCCTTTTCGGCCAAGCTCACACACATCCACACAGAAAAAAAAATCTTCTCTTAGTGCACTGCATTTAATTACATGGCGTTGATTCAGGACGTGTCATATTCTGCACCCTTGCCGTCATTCACTGGAGCTGCTCTCTGTGTGTTCCAGTGTAACAGAGCCAACTATACACAGTGTGTAGATATCATATGCTCTCCAGCACCACTAACCCCTCCATACGCTCACTCCATCTCTTTCAAAGATTTCACAATAACTGGGTTTCCCGTCAGCCCTCTGTCAACTTCCTGGCAGACCCTTATCACTGCTGAGGAGAGGCACTCTCAGTCCTGCTGGATTGGATTGGTTCCAGAGATAATGGCATGCTTATTATTCAAATAATGTGCACCGTGCCATGCAGTGGCGTATCTGCTTCTGTTTACAGAGACCGTCTACATATTTCTTGTCAATATTTTCACCATATGATTTTTAAAGGGATTTGGCTACTGCTTCAAAAGCATAGTTGTAACTAGCAGTGCATACACATTGTTCCCTGCTTTGTAGAGGGCAGCTGGCTGCTTTACAAGACTTCACTATAATGCAAGCAGGTTAAGCTGTCCATAGGAAAGTGCATGCAGAGTTTAGCTAAGTTTTTTTGGGAACATGTTGTATTTCTTAGGTTTGTGAAGGTCCTGAAGATTAATTTGTTGAGTTTTTCCCAGGCACTTTAGTCAAGGAAGGTTCATCACATATTTTATAGATAAAAGTAATTTAATGTGCATTTACGCATAAAATATGAGTACTTTCACAAGAAAACTGTGTGGAAATGATACCTAAATGTGTCAGGACATACCACATGAGTTGGCAATTTAGAGAAATTAAAAATAATTTTAAACACTGAAGTTAATGGAATGATGGAACTGATACCTTTTGTTTGACGGAAGCTAAAAATGCATATACTGTATAGACAGTATTACAAACAACTCAGCAAATTAGCCAGCTGAAGCAGAGACTCAATGAGTGAAAGTTAACTAGTTTATGTGGTTATAAGTTTGAGAGAATATGCAGGTAATGGGGGTACAACAAAAGACATACAACCGACATTAGGACAAGCATGTACACTTAGAAACACCATATATAGCTTGTTACAAATGAGTAGTTAAAAGTGATTATTATTTATACAGTTATTATAATTAAGACCTTGGACCTTTAAAGCAAACAGGTGTTGAAGGGCAGATGTTAAACTGTGCCTACTTGTACACTGAATGCCCACTTTATTACAGACATTCATATATAATCTTTATATATTAATAATTCACAAAAATAATTTGTGGACTTTTGTCCCCTGCAATTATAAGAAATTAGGAATATCACTGAGAATGGGATATGCTTGATATATGCATGAGCACATACTTATTATTGCACTTTCTGTTGTTAAATAAAACGAAGTTACGTTAAATTAAGTAATAAACAGGAACGCATAATACAACTCGGCGATACATCATCCCATTTCTGCAACATCCATTGCCACAGCCCTACTCATTCATACATAAAAAAAGCAAACGCTTACTAACGCTTGAGTTTTGCGTGGCTAAATTTGACATGTCATTTTAGGTCATAGGTAGAGCACATTCCCAGTTGACCCTTTTGTCATTTGTTGCTGCAAATTCAAGTTGTGCCACTACATATATGATTGCTTTGTCCTTCTTCAGTGAAAACTGAGCTACACACAAAACCCATCTAATCCAGATCATACTAAAGTACATTTTAGATGTTTTACAGCAATAAGCTAATATTTACTTGATGTAATAGGGGGTAACCTAGCATATATGTCATATGAAAATGTATTAGACATTGTGGCATTCGGAAATGCTATTTGAACATTCAAATCCTTGTTTAGCCAAGCTGCTACTGTTGGCACCTTGAGCAATAACAAGAACCCTCAGCTGAATTATGAACTACTTTGTATAAGGAACGTCCACAAAATGCTGTAAATACCAGCCTTCTAAGAGTTTGATGAATTGTATTTCATTTTGTTATGTGGTTAAGGGGTTTTTCATAGTTAGTTGTAGTGCAGGAGGTGTGGTCGTTTTAAAATAAGTAAGTAAAATCAGTTTTCCCTTCCTGATCTGCTACAACTCTGGCATCATGCTGATTGTTACTGAGAAAATGGGCCATGACTGTTGGACTCGTACGATGTACAATGTGGTTCAGTTGCTGTCTTAAGGGGATATGAAATGAAATCCTGACAGGATTTAGTGTACAGTACCCAGATCTTAGTGTAGAATCAGCTCAGACTGAAGTAGCTTTTGCACTCATTGTCCATCTGTAACTAATATACAGGAATATAGAGTGTCTCTTCCTTCAAGTTTTCTCACAGTTTTTCTCTTGTTTACTTAATATATAATGTTGAATGAGGACGTCAGACTAATGAGCAGGTCATTACAAATACACTTGATCAATACTAAACTACACAGTACACTTATGTTAATCATCAGTATTTCAGGAACAGGTTCTTTATATTGTGCGGATGTTTTGTAAACCAAGGAGTTTAAAGTATACTGTTTACATCAGAGTATGGACTACCTTAAACATGCTTAAAATGTACACTAATCTTCAACTGGGAAAATGATTAACACAAAGCTCATTTTATTTTACGTTTTGAACATCTTGTGTAGTTTAGTGAATAATGTATTGGAAGTGAAAACAATACCGAAATGGTTAGTATGCTGCTGCTCAGCTCAGTCAGCGCAGCATCTGCAGCAGAGTATCGTATTGCGTATCACTTGCCCAGGGAAATTGAAAGTTCAGAATACAGTTTCTGCAGAATGTGCTTTTGTTTTATTGGACTTCTCAAAAATTGCAAACTGGACCATCATAAAACGAGGGTTGCCAGTGTTGTTTACAGTGCTGTTGTACTTGAGTATTATCTGTCTTGGAGTTAGGTGATTTAAAAGTATTATTTCATTATCAGAATACAGTGTGTCTATAAAGTACACGGTTCCACTTTAACACTGTAATATCTCGACATTCATATGTTAATACATATGCTTATGTTTGTGGCGTCACTCATGGTGCTCAGACTGAATTGATGTAATGTGGATTACAAGAACTCCTTATGTTTGATCTAAATCTACTAACAGCCTCTCATGTATGCTGTCACCCTGTATAATAACATCACTAGAAACCTTTCTGGTTCTTATAGTTCTAAATGCACTAATGTCATAACCACGGTTACTCCAGAACATTGTTGTTTGTCTTGTGCCATTTGTCTGCATGTCCGAGACTGGGAGAATGAACACAGGTAATGTCCTCCTTTGTGGTACCATTAGCAATTTGGCCAGGCATTGTAGGCTTGCCAGTTTCATAAATCGAGTGCAGCTTTCTAAAAGTAATTTAGATGCTCAATTAAATCTTACATATGCACAAAATCACAGCTGTTCTTCATCTTCCTCGCTTGCCAATTTGTCTGAGGTTAAACCAATTGCTAAAAGCACTTACAAAGCGTTTAGGTAATCGGCAGTTACACCCTGTATTCCAGCCTTCTGACTAACTGTAAACCTTATTGCAGTTTTTATGGTATAATTTACAGTCCCTCAGGGCTTTTTTTAGTCTTATGCCTGCACACTGTAACAATGAGTGCTTCCTCTGTTCAGAATATACTGCGTTAGCACTGTCTTTAAATACAGCCAAATGGCAAAGGGCTCGGATGATAATTACAGAAGGAATTGGAGCCTTATAATTCATGTTTTCGTATAAAAACCATATGCCTTGTTTAGTCTTCTTCTAAAATGTTCATTAGTTTTGTAATTTTGACATAATATAGTGGGTCTGGGGACTTTTGTGCTTTCTTTCTCTTTCACCATTTTGTGTATGTATGTTTCTACAGAAAGACATTTTTAGAAGAATGTAGCCTAGTTGGGACTTTGCTCTCTTTCTTTCTCTCTCACTCACTCACTCACACACACACACACATCAGTCATGACATGACATGACAAAATTTCATTGTTTCTTGCCTATCATAAATAGTCAGGTATTATTTAGGTGGTGGATCATTATCAGTGCTGCATTGGAACCTGATGGTTCACAGTTCAAATGCCTCCTCTGCCATTTCTGTCACAGTTGGGTCCTTAGGCAAGGCCTTTAACCCACCATTGTATGGATTGTAAGACTGTATCAGTTGTAAATCGCTCTGGATAAGGGTGTCTGCTAAACGCCGTAAATGTAAATATATGGTGGTGGTGTGTTAGTGTGTGTTCATCTGTTACAGCCCTGTCTACGTGCGTGACAGCTGTAAAATTTAAGAGAACGGTATGACTGATAAAGTGACAGATTTCTCTCCAATACTGTCTTAGAAGGGTGGAATAGTGGTGCAGTGGTTAGCACTTAGTCTGTGTGGAGTCAGCATGTCCTCCTTGTGTCTGCATGGAATTTATCCAGGTGCTCCTGTTTCCTTTCACAGTACAAAAATGTTTGTTATGTTAATTGTTATTTCCAAGTGTGTGTGCGTCTGTGCGTGTCCTACAACAGATTGGCACCTTGTCCATGTAACATTATACATACACTCAAGACAATACCAATTTAGCGCAATCAATTAGCCCTACACACGTCTTCGGACTGTGTAATCAGAGAAGACCCACGCAGATACGGGGAGGACATGCAGACTAAACACCAAAAGCTCCCAGGACTCTCCACTCACCACCCATTAATGTGAATGCTGCTTGATCATATGGACAATGGACAAAAATCTAATATCACTGTCACTAATATCACTAATTTCCTTACAAATTTCTCTAATGTATTAGAAGATCAGCTACTGACTACACCAAACTTTTGTGTACTACTTTGCTTATACATATTAGACACACACAAACACCGAGACAGGGAGAAGAGAGACAGAGAAAGACATCTCCTTGGCTGTATCATATTCCTTGCTAAAATTAGCATGCTCTCACGTCTCTGGATGGGATTCATGTGTCTGATCAAATTGTTTTGCCAGCGTGGAATTTTGGACACCTGTCAGGTCATGATGATAACAAAAAGAATTTTTCATACATACATTCTCAGATATCACTCATCAGGTTTTCAAAGTGACCGAGACAATAGAATCAGGGCGTCTGTTTCATTTCTCTTTGCTTTGTATTAATATCAAATGTCTGGAATAATAATACGCTGATGCTGTGTTCTGTACTCTTCCTTACTGTCAGATATCAACGAGTGCCTGATGCCAGGGATCTGTAAGCACGCGGATTGTTTAAACACGAAGGGCAGCTACAGGTGCACGTGTAAGCCTGGATACATGCTGGACCCTGCACGCAGCCATTGTGTCTGTGAGTTACATTCTATTTGGCCCTGTGTTTACTCTAATGCACTGCTAAACTGTCTGTTATGTCTTTTGGCTGTTGTGAATATTATAAGTCTGCCTTATTTATTGACATATTTAAGTAACTTACAAGTGAGTCTGGTTACTATAAAACAAACCATTGCAATTGTACTTTCACAAAATATATGTTATATTATTACTAATATATTCCAAATTCAGAAGCATACAGTCCATAAGCATAACTAATGGACTAAACGACAACGGTAGGCTACTCCTGCATTAACTCTCAATTGAAACTTAATCCAGAACGGTATAGATTTCTGCAAATCAGAGTGATTACAGAATAAGGGTAAGTATAGTACGTGAATTAGATAAAAGAATCAACCTCAGTGAGATTTGTAATCAGTTATAAATGAATCACTAACAAAGCAATTTTAAGTGGAGAGCAATATCCATTAAAAGTTTATCCTATATGTGTGACTGACAAAGTCAGCGCATTACTCTAAAAGTAAACCCATAATTACCCTTGTTTCAAGTGCAAGAGATGCTTGTGTATGTCTTGTCTGCTTAAGTTTTGCTTTTGAATGAACAGTGTTTGTTTATGGGATATCCACAGCGGATAAAGCCGTGTCTATGAAGAAAGCTTCGTGCTACCGCTTTGTTTCAGCGGGATCATGTAGCCATCCCGTGTCCCAGGAAATCACTAAGCAGATCTGCTGCTGCAGCCGCGTGGGAAAGGCCTGGGGCTCGACGTGTGAGAGGTGCCCATTACCAGACACAGGTACTTCACTGTTGTCCTACAGAACCGTTTATTCTACTATATATAAACTTTATCTTATTATGAAGTTAAACCCTGTTATTTTTTTTACATTATCTAAAGTCCCAGTGACTGAGATCCCATTATAAAGTGTGAGGGATTTAGATACTGTAAAATAACCATATGAATTACTAATTCGCAGTATAGCAAATGCCAGCAAATAAAAATTAGATCTACAAAATATATTTCTTCATAGAGTGAGTGTTCCAAGTGTCAAAGTAATATAGAATACACATGGTGCACTGAGCAGCATCCTAACTATTAACTGTACTCTTAATCTGTCCTTCTAATCTACAGTGGAACCTTGGGAAGTCGAACTGTATTGGTTGTAACTCCTTGGCTGTATTAAAGTCAGAATATTCTTTTTTCCCATTAGAAGTAATTAAACCTATATTCATGTGTAAATAAAAGCAGCATAATACATTATACAATCATCAGTATATAATCATTAATAATAATCAATAATCATCAATACATGCATGATTGGGACCGTGGTAGCTCCAAGTCCTGTTGGGTCCTTGAACAGGACTCTTAGGCCACAGTTGCTTTAAATATTAAACTTTATCAGTTGTAAGTCGCTCTGGATAAAGGCATCTGCTAATTCATATGTAAATGAAATCTGTCAAAATAATGTGAAACTGTTATTAGTTAGTGAAATAACCATTGTAACTTTGTATGTTGTTTGAATTTTGAGTTAAAAAAATTCTAATGGACCCTTCTATGCAAGAATTATTCAAGCAAAAAAGAGTTTGAATTCCAATGTAAGTATTTGTTTTGTTTCACAGTTAGTTGTTGTTATGGTTATTTATTCTATACTCTTTCCTTGAGTACTGGAAGAATGTGGTAGTACATGTGAGGAACGAGGTACATGCACAGAGTAGAGAGGTAAAGCCAATATTCATAATACACAGAAGAGCCTTTTAAGAAAGTTCCTCTTTCAACATGATTATGCTGATATTATTGCAAGTGTATACAGTTTAAAATATTCTTGAACAAGATAGGAATTCTCCCATAGGAGAAAATGGGATAGGGCTTTCACTATCCAAACATTTCCTATCCATATTTTTTTTTAGTTACTTGGTACTTAAGTTTGTTTAGGCGAGTTTGACTATATGTAGGTTTAAACCCCAAAGTATTATAATATTGTAGTATTTCATTAAGGACCCCCTTGTGTAGGTAACCTTAGTTTTGACTTGCAACTGCTACCTCTCTGGCCTGTGTGGAATCTAGATGTGGGTTTTGTAAATCCACTTTTAGAAGACACACACAGACAGACATTTAACTTTATTAATCCCATAGGGAAATTCAAGTATCACAGCAGCACAGTAAAAAAACAGGACATAGCAGTATATTATTACTATATTATTTTGACTATTGTAAAAAGAACCATGCAATTTAATTTAACTGGAACTTCAAAATAAACCGAGCAGTTTCTCAAGGAAACAGCTGTCATGGCTTCTCATGGCTGGGATTTAGGTTCTCGGTCATCCAGGTCATGGTAGTCTTAAGTATTTGTGTTAAAAGCAACAGGACTAGACTAGACATTTCACCTGTCATACAAAAGCTCGTGCAGAGTCCCAGATATTTAACCTTGTAACCTTTAAGGTGGTATGAGAGTCATTGACTCACCTTGTAGGTTGTTAGTCACATGGGTTGAGGTGCAAATGGGTGTTAAACCGAGCAAGAATGGATCTCAAGACTACGTTGTAGATGGCTGATGACTGGTGTTGGACGGTCACTGTCAGTGGACATAGATGCCCCCCTTTACTCTTAGATATAACCTGCATAAAAGTGACTTTTTAACCTGAGCTAACCTAATCTTTGCCCTTCAAGGAACGCATGAGTTGCGGCATATGCTGCAGTCATTTATTTACCCGTTTGCTTTGTGTAATGTTATTTATTTACATTCCCTCAGCAAAACAAAATGTAAACTCCAGTAAATGGTCTTTCTGTTTCAAATATTTATCGATGTTTAGAATGTTTAGATCATTTATAGCAGGCTAATAGCAGGCTAGTCTATGCAGGTTACAGGAATTAAAGTCCGCATTTACCAGATTAGATTGTCCGACTTGCTTCCAATGGAACAGATACATATCAATTGTAATCAATCCATAACAGCGAGTTAGGTGTTAGTTTGTAGTGCCTCTTAGGCAAATAATGCTTTGTCACCTACTTGTTTCTATACTCATTGTTCATTTTAGCAGTTCTACTTACCATACAGATGCACTTTGTAGTTGAACAATTACAGACTGTCTCCAGTCTCCAACTGCCCCTGACCTATAGAGAACAGAGCAAAGGGGAGTAGTTTGTGTGGCAGTAAAATGCTATAATGGAATGTGACTGCAGGGTTGCAACACTGACAGTAGCTCATTGTAGGACCTTTGCTTATGATTTCAAATAGAAGATATTACACTCCATTGCGCTGTGAAAACAAAATACCAATTAACCTCTGGATTGTTTTGTTTAGTCACTCCCATCATCTCTCAGGTTGGTTGAAAATAGACTAGAACCAGAGTCTGGTTTTCTGTTAATTGCCATTTTTGGTGTCTGCTGTGGGGAAAAAAAGTCCATAGACATTGTTCTACACATGGTCATCAGCTTTTTAATAAAAAATAAAGCTAACTGTTGCTGTGGTAAGCGCTTAAGGAAGGCATGCTGTGTATATTGGATGCTGAGTCTCGTCATGTCCAGTGTAAATTGTAGGTTATACTGGAAGGAGGAAATGATCTGTCTGATTGATTTATTTTATATGCGTACATGCTTCCTTTGATATTTTGATTTATGTGCTCTGTCATATCAAGTTTACTCAACAGAATTTGCCTTTTTGCAGAGAACTTTAGAGAAATTTGTCCGGCGGGTCACGGCTATACCTACTACCACTCAGACATCCAGATCACCATGCGAGAAATGGACGAAGACGAGCTCTCTGCAGTCGCTTCTTCCCATCCTCAGTTCCCATCATATCCTGAACCACCTCGACCTATTCCAGATACTCCTTATCATATACCACAAGTGCCTGTTTATCCAGAGACTCCCCATTATAAGCCTGTATTGCCCCCTTACCCTCAGACTCCAGCCCAGCCTGGTGAGTAAAACAGGAGATTTCAGTTAGGTATATGCGCACACACACACACACACACACACACACTCATCTCTCAGACACTTACTCTGCTAAATTTCAACAGACTTGAACTACAGTGGCAGACCTGTGAACTGCTAATGAAATGCCTAAAACACCTGTATTGGATAAATCCATATTACACACATAACCTCAGACTGTGGTAGCCTAGCGGTGTGGCTAGAACATCCATGGTGCAAATCCTAACTCCAAGCCTCCTTAAGCAAGATTCACCACGATTGCTTGCGTTACAAGATTTTGTCAACTTCAAAAGGGTGTCTGGAAAAGTGTGTCTAGTATAAGAACGACGGTAAATCTACACTTTGATATAGAACACAATAGACTGTGTGAAATTAGTCTAAACAAATTACTAATAAGTGACAAAGTAATGAAAAAGCAGGCAAAGGCATCACCTCCTGAGGAAAAAGTTTGGTAGTAGCTTGATCTGAAGCTGAAGTAGCTTGATCAGGAATGGTCCAGCAGCCAAGAAATGTCTTCTCTTTGAAAGGTGAAAAGGTTAAGATATGATAAAGCTCACAAAGATTGAAATTGAGATCAGGAAAAGTTATGGAATGTTGAATCCAATTTTAAAATTAGAAATTTTGTCAGTATGCTCTGTATGGTTATTGTATTATTTTTAAGCCAACACATCTATGGGTGGCCTAAGGTTAGCAGTACTGTAATATCAAAAGGCTTAAAATGGTGGCACATATGGTGGATAATGCTGTTGCCTCACAACAACAGAGACCCAGATTCGTGTCCTCCGGGTATACCAGTTTCCTCCCACGTTCCAATGATGTTGGGTCATTTGTTGACTCTAAACTGTGTGTGTGTGTGTGTATGTGCGCTGTGCTGGGCTGTTCCCCCATCCTGACCTTGAATTGGATTGGTAGAGTATGGGAGTAATTGATTTTGTTGGTTCTGTTTCTTCTTCTCCATTCTACTCTTGTATCCATTAAACATTGTAAGCAGAATGTCCAGGTGAATGTCCAGACTTAAGCAAGTGCCTTCACAAAAAAAACTATTCATAGCTTTTTAGTAAAAGAACTACTTTCCTCCATCCCCAAAGCCAGAGTTTACAGAATCACCTTTTTTATATCCAGATAATTTTCTTATTGATCTTTGTGTAGGGGATTCTTAATAAGCATAAAACCTTTATATAACCTCCTGTCCTTTGCTTTCTGCTGTGAAAGTCAGCAAAGTCCTAGCCAGGCAAAATAGGTATTAGTGAAGTCCTGGAGCTGAGGTTCTACCTCATTTTCTGGAAATCACTCATAAAAAAGTTGTAATTCTGAAAGCAAACTATAATAGAATGCCACTGCCAATGAAAACATGGAAAACCTTGACTGCACATGAGGCTGAGGCTCGGTGGCTGCACAGTAATTTATTCGTGTTTTTCTGTTGGTTTAATTTGCAGGAATGATGTTTTATCTTTGTCATTTTTACTACTGTATGAAAACTATAAGATTCTCATTCAGATTAAGAAACCGACATAATACCACTGTAGCAAATGCATGCTACAAAATTACCTAATCCTAACCTTGACCTCAGTTAAGCAATTTTTTGGCTCTGCTGGCTTTAAAAAAAATTAGCATTTTTGGAATAGAATCTAAAAATATTTTTTCTTGTGAGATGACCGTGTGACTTGTTTTGTAGCACTGTTGTTTTGCAGCAAGAAGGGCCCCAGTTCAGTCCCGAGAAGCAAAGTGCTATAAATTAACACACAATTAAAATTTTAGTCATGCTTGTACACCTCTACTAATTTGACATTGTCATCTTTGACTGGTCTATTGGGGCCAGGTAATTGCTTAATTTAATTGCTGCATTAGATTATTTGACATGATATCTAACAAGTTCATCACTTGTTTTAATCATTGTACTTGACTGTGTCTTGCTGTAGATGTTGTTGAGGTCACACCCTGGTCTCCTACCCATCTGAAACCAGAATCTGAAGGACAGGACACAGCACCGATCAATGTCGCCACTCAAGTAACAGGTTATTTACTGTTGGACACATTGATGGTTTCCTCTCTCTCACACTCTTTTTTTCTCTCATCAGAACAACTTATCATTACTGGACAAACAATTTATAGCCAGAACTGTCCCCTTTGAATTCACTCTTCTGAGAAGGCTTTTTATTTGCTATTAGAACATGACTGGGCACTGTTCATGAACAATAAACAGTCTCACCGTTAACATTCAAATTCCTTAGATATTCATATTTCATATATACATAGTATACACACAAGTTTGCTTGTATATGTCATTTTAACAGGTTTGCATATACCTTTGCAAAACACTGAATTACTTTATTTATATAGCAAAGTAAGCTTTATTGGTTTGCACTGACAGTCAGGATTTATTGTGAGCACCAAAAACTCAGAATGGCTTAAAATGGTTTATGGTTTATAGAAGCTTTAGGGGTATAGTTGTTTTCTCTTTTACCTTACACTCAATTATGTTAGCAGTACTAGCCTTACTTATTTGACACATTAAAGTGAACATAAATAATAAATAGTCTATGTGAAGTTCAGTAGACCTTACTGCCAAAGCCTACAGTGGCTTGAGTTTGTTCCACTGGTCTCATTTTCTAAGGACAAGCTCAGCTTTGTATAGGTTGTTTTCCCATGTAGACCAGCCAAACTCCATCCATTCAGACCCACTCAGCAGGAGTTGAGGCAAAAAGCCGAAGTAAATGGGCTTCTTGGAATTAGTATAAAAATATTTGAACACAATCAAGCACTGAATGGTCAGTATCAGATTGGATGGTGATCTGGTGAAGCCTGTTAAGCATGGTGAAAATGCCCTTCCAACATGTTTTTGTGTTCAGATAAAAGAGTGAAACCTAAGTCTTGGCCTCAGTGTTGGACCACTGGGAGCACCCCTCTGGCCTGGCACAAATAAAACATAAAGGAACAGCTCTGGCTTTCAGAGAGGCAGATGGCCACCTGTGAGTGTGCTATACCACAGTAAAACGTGATCTCACAGCCAAGGCTGCCCTGTAAAACCAGCTCCCATGCCGATACTGAGCTATTTTTTCCAGAAGTGAACAAGCATCTGCTGAGTGCTTCCACGAGTATGAAGTGTTACATTGCTAACTGCATTGGAATTGTCAGACTTTCCTTTGCCCTTTATTTGAGGCATTGTTTAAACGTTTCACAGGTAGTAAATCAGTTTTTGTAATGCATCAATATGACACATCATGAGGTGTCGGCTCTCATTGAGGTGCATCTGATGGACCACAATTAACCTGCCACTGGTGGTTTATATTCAGTACTGTGAAAAAGCCTTGGGCAGCCATTAGATTTGTTGATTCAGTGGTATAATATATGGTATAATGATCATGCATTACTATTAATTGTATATTCAAGACCGGTAGAGCTGAGTCAAGACCGGGACATATTCAATCCAAGACTTTTAGTGATCAATTTTTTTGTGCCAGATTTTTGTGCAACACTATTATTCCTCAGTTTCTTTATTAAGATACAGAAAATCCAGGAATATGAACACCCATTTTTTTAAATAAAGTGGCTTCAGCAGGCAAATGTCAGTATTTAGTGTGGTCTCCCCAAAACAATAGTGGTCTCCTGGATGCTTCTCTTTCAAGCATGACCTTCTGACAATAGAGGGGACAATTTGGATAATCCCAATGAGGCCAGATGCTGCTATTATTCAAGTGTATGGGGAGGTTTCACTAAATACTATAGTATCCGTTTTTTATTTATTATTATTTATTTCTTTATTTATTATTGTTTATTTATTTATTTCAGTTTTTAATACGGCATACAAATGCCCCATAGTTTCAGGTTGTACTCTAAGACACAAATGATTATATATGATCATAATACCATTGCTAAGATAACACATCTAGTGGTGGCCTTAGACTTTTATACAGTACACTGCTGACATTATTAGAAACGCCTACTTTGTGTTTACGCTCAGTGGCCAATCTACTGAAAATATTTAATTTGTAATTACACATTCCTGGCTTTTTCCTGGTAATCTTGTGACATCTATAGTGGTGCACCATTTTTTGTCCAGCCGACTAATGTCACTGGTCACCTACTTTCTTGGTATGACTTTCTGCCCTGCCCACCTAAAAGAAATTAAGAAAAAAACCCGTAAAACACAATACACAAACTACCCGTAACGCACTTGGGTAGTTCTCACATCAGACACATTTAATACAATCTATTATAACAACTATGAGCCAAGGCTTATTGTCATCTTCCACTATCTAATGGACTGACTTCTTGTAAAAGTGAAAGAAAAGCAGGGATGAACTCCATACTAATAAGCATGTTTTTCAATAAATTTGGATGTCCACATAGTTTTGACTGTATAGTTTCTACTAAAGTCTCAGCTCTGTGCTGGTGTTAACTGCTTTATATCTTCTTGCAGACATTGACAAATGTTCAGTGACCCCTAGGATCTGTGGTAAAGGTCAGTGTGTGTCGGTGCAATCTGGCTACACCTGCTACTGTGACCCAGGCTACACACTTGATGCTCTTCAGACCACCTGCATTGGTAAGACCACAGATCATCATAACTCACACTGGCCATGATTTAAGCTCCAGTGACACCAGCAACTTTTCATAAAAGATGAGAACTCAACAATCTACAGTTTAAATTAGTATCATAGCTGTTGTGACACCAGCCTTAAGCCCTGTACTAATTCGTGAATGGCCTGGACACAGAGTAGAGTTTTTTTTTTCTTATGTATGACATCATACAGCAACATATTTTTTCTGTCCTAGTATGTTGACTCTGGGAGCTTATTCAGATATGTAAATGACATTTTAGTCTTCCTTAAGTGCAGAGTTCAGGCTTTACTCTCCGTTTGAAGACAGCAAGGGACATTTTGAAGTTCATTGCACCACCTGGGTGTCAGCCCAGAGAAGATTCTTGTTGCTCGTCTCCTTGAGTGGTGGGTCAAGCCAATCCAAACTTGTCGTAAATGGCACGAGTTACAGAACAGGGTTTGATTAGAGACTTTCGGTAAGCAGGAGCTGGTTTATTTTTGGCTTTGTAGACAAACATCAGGGTTTTAAATCAGATGTGGCAGCTACAGGGAGCCAGTGAAAAGAATGCAGCAGGGGGCTAACATAAAATCTTGGGTAAATTGAAAACCAGATGTGCTTCTGTATTCTGAATCAGTTGCAGGGGTCTGATTGTACGCATGGGATCACCAGCCAGAAGACCATTGCAATAATCTAGTTTTGATACAACAGGAGACTGGACAAGCTCTTGGGTGGTTACCCTGGATAGGAAGTGTTGTATTCTTGTTGTATTGATGTTAAATGGGATACCTGCATGACTGAGTTAAATTAGCATTGTGAGCAGAGAAACTGGTTATATGTGTCTTGCAAGGTAAATATACTGCTCACAAAAATTGGGGGATATTTCTAATTGAAATACCACATAATGAAATATCCCCTAATTTTAGTGAGCAGTGCAGATGACAAGATCTTGACAAATGGAATGTGCAAATAAAAATGTTCAGGTCTTTATTGATATCCCTTATCCAGGAAAGCATAGGTAAAACGCTGTCTTTGTTTAGGCTGAGAAAATTCAGAATATTGTTTCTGTTTCTATGTGTTTGTGTGGTAAATACTAGCTAGTACTAATACAATTATTTAAGAAGAATACCATGCATTGTTAATGTATTAGTCATGTTGAATTTGATTTTCTGTGATTTCTCTTGTCCAGCATGAACCAGTAAAACTAACCATGGCTTGTAAAAACCACTTTTTGCTCGTAAACCTACTGATGCTGGCCTGTGCTATTTTTTGGTCAGGAATGCCAGCAAATGAAAACAAAACTGTAGGCAAATACCACAACACTACATTCTGAACACTGCAAGCACAATGTGTATACACAAACCAATCAGATGGAATTATAGACATGATCTTCTGGGAACAAACCAAGGACATGACTGTTGTGGAGACATCACTAAACAATACTCAACATGAATGCATGGAGCTGTTGCCATAGTAGACCCAGCACAATGTTGGAATGGAGACAATGTGAGAAATAAAAGGGGAGGGGTTACAGAGATCAGCCAAGACCACCTGGCCCGAAACAACATTTACCTAGGTGTTACTAATCAAATTAACATCACCTTGATGCCCTGGCCTGTGCAGAGCATTACCTAAAGCATCACATTCCACCCACCAGCTTGTCAGGGCATCCTGCTGCCGTCACTTCCCTTGGTAAATATAGTGCATGCACCTGAATGTCCACATAATGGAAAAGTGAACTAGACTCACCAGATGAAGTTCTTAGATTGCTCCAAGACCCAGTTCTGACACTTGCATGTCCATTGTAAAAGTTTTCTACTTCGTACAGGGGTTAAAATTGTGAGCAGTCTGACCAGTCTGTGACAACGCAGCCCAGTATCTAGCCCAATACTCCTCGTATTAAACATTTCTGTGCTAAAGCTGTTCTGTCCATCCAGACTAGACTGGATATGATTCCTTGGGCATGGTTTTAATGTTTTGGCTGATTGGTGTATGTTAATTCTGCAGTGGCCAAAACATGTCTTCCACAATTCTTCAGTTGACCTTTAGAAAGCAAGACAATGTGTAAATGTTTAACCCAGACACTAGCAACCACAGTACAACCACAAGCTTAGGTCAACATCAACCACTTGTCACTTCCTATTATAAAAGAGTGTTTTACTGAGGATGACTGGACACCCTTTCTTTCCATAACAAGCACCATTATTATGTCGTACTCTACAACTATAAAGTCTCACTGCTGATCTGAAGGAATGTGATCTGCTTGTTTTTTTTTCCCCACTGTGAGCAATCTATGCTGTCTAAAACTGAAGTGGGAGATATTCAAGGCACTGGCAGACTGCTGTCAGTTGTGACTTCATACTGTTTTTAGTGTCCAAGTTAAGCCCTGACTTGGATGACCACAAAAGAAGGCCTGCTTTCTGAATATTCCTCAGAGAGAGGGTGTATTCTCCACATCTACTGGATGAGTACAATACATATTAAAGTCCAAATTTAGTTGACAGTGATTTCATTGTTCTTCTTTGCATAGTACTACCATGAAAATCCATTCACAACACATCAAGAATGTTATTTTCTCAAGGTTAAAGCCCATTTTCTGTGACCTTGTAGGAATGTGTAGGATAAGTACACTCCAGCTCAAAATGTTTTGGATTTTGTAAACCAACAATAATGATGGGCAGTGTTGTTGAGGAATAAGCCACACAGCTGGTAATCTAATTCTCAAAGGTGTCTGATGGAGTCATGGCACATTTTGTGTGAATGTCAGCTTTTCCATTCGAGTTGGCAGACCATTTATTTTAAGAAGTTGGAGAAGGAGCATGTCGGGAAGGTTAAAACCTATAAAAGTGTCATATTGAGAACCAATGAAATGGCTGATATAACCCATTGTGCTGTCACTGTTTGTCTAAGAAGATTCCAGCTTCTATTGTTAACATTTGTAAATATGTTTGGATATGGATGGATGGATAGTTTAGAGATAACCAACTTTAGTTTAGAGATAACTTTTGATCTAATACGGTACTCTACTTTTTGTCCTGTTTAGATCTAAATGAATGTGCAAGCGACACATGTGGAGGAAAGGGTCACTGTGTGAACACCATTGGCTCCTATACTTGCCAGTGCTTTCCTGGCTTCAGTCTGCGCATGACTCAGAACGGGGAGTCATGTCATGGTGAGTAAGCTGGGTCATTTTAGTAGTAAGTTCACAAAAATGTGTGTGGATTACTACTAGAAATGGACAGTAGGAAAAAACACACATATACTATATATGGATTTAAAACTTTTTTAATCACAGTTATTTATAACCCTGCCCAGAAGCTTCAATCTACCTGTGTGCAATGAACAACAAACACAAACCAGTTTTATGTTGGCAGATCCCTGGCTCCATCTGTGTGAAGTTTGCATGTCCTTCTTGTGTCTGTTTGGGTTTTCTCCAGGTATTCCGGTTTCCTACGACAGTCCAAAGATGTTTGTCAAGTTGGTGTTTCCAAAGTGCCTTTAGTTAGTCTGTGTGTGTGTACGAGTTCACTGCGATGGATTGGGGTTATTCCTACCTTGCCCGGCTTTCTAGTGACCCTCACTTAGAACAACGAGATAAGAAAATAAATAAGTAATAAGTAATATAAACCAGGTAAATTCAAGTTGTCTGAATTAAAAAATAAGAAAATATCGGATGAAAGCACAGAATTGTAGGAAAGACTGAACAAGTGCAATCATATTTTGTCATATTATACACATATTTTATCGTAGCGCAAGGTAATCAAGTTTTTTGAATCAGTTTTCATCTTAGGTTTCATCTTAGAAATGACAGAAATTCCATGCTTTGTGGTTTACTTTGATTATCTGATATGCACTATAAGCATTCATTATTATCTACATGGGTAAACGAAGTGATCAAACAGTTCAACTCACTTAATCAACTTCAGCATCTTCAGGATGCCAGGTGGGAAATAACCAACACTTAATAACTGGGAGAATGTCCGCAGCTGTAGCTCCTGTTCAGGCTTGTGCAGTAGCGAGACTTTCACACAACATTCACACAAATGATCTTAGGTTTGGCCAATGACCTAAATCACTGCCTATACTATCAGCTATTTGTATCCATTGCTTCCGCATCTTTGGGCTCGATTAATTTGCTGTACACCACCCATTGCGCTAAATAAATGAGAATAGAGTAGTGTATAATGCAGAACAGGAAGTGTTTCCTTAAAGACTCCAGTTAACCTAATGCATGTCTTTGGAATGTTGGAGGAAACCGGTTACTCAGAGGAAACCCATGCAGACGGGGAGAACATGCAAACTCCACACAGACGGCGTCTGAGACAAGAGTTGAGCCAGATCCTGCTATGCCACCCACAAAGCATGTTCAATTCTAGGAAAGAGTAGTAACGTTACTTGTCACCCATCTTTAACTTCCTCTTCACCACATGTGCGTCAGCATTATTCTCTGCATTAGTAACTGATTCACACTTTGAATGATAGCCATGTAATATCTTCAGTCTCTTTATTTTAGGAATGCTAGTCTGCAGGATTTGATACACAGCATTACACTAGTACTTAAATGATGAGCCAAATAATCCTGACTACCCACAGATCCAGTAACAACAATTATCTTATTAATTCTGCACATGTCAGCCTTTGGGATATATGAGACAGTAAGCGAACAGTCTAACTTTTGTAGTCATGTTAGATATTATTATCATATATTACTATTGTATTATGAAATACAGAGTTTATTCACCATTTGATTCCATCCAAAATTGGGGCATTTATAGTAATATAATTTTTGGGGGCTCTAGTGTTGTAATCCCCACGGATTTAGAGGTAGTACTGTACGCATTGTTTAACAACCATCTGATGAAAGATCACTTTACTGACAGTCTTTAAGGTAATAGTAATACATTCATATAATAATTATTAACAGAAATAAATAATAAAAATAAAGGAAATGAAAATGTGTGACCTTCAACGGAGTGTGAGTGTGTGAGAGTGAGTGAGTGTGTGAGAGTGAGTGAGTGTGTGAGAGTGAGTGAGTGTGTGAGAGTGAGTGAGTGTGTGAGAGTGAGTG